>JAQQPU010000015.1:123297-145615 GCA_029168905.1 Artemia sp. Kazakhstan ARC1039 | reverse complement strand
GTTTCACTGGCTTGTATAATCCTCGTTTTTCTCTTCTTTTATTATTGCTTCGTTGTATCTGAATTTTTCCAAAAGAAGAGAAATGTCACACTTCACTTCTGAATTTTTCCATAGAATAAAAACAACCCATATCTGTTCAGAATTTTTCTAAAGGAACGACTATTGAATGTCTCGCAGTTTACGCTAAGAGGTGAAACCAAGACCAGAGGAGTTTTTTAAGGTTTTTCATAGGTCATAAAAGCAACAATCAGACACTTCTTTTATTTTTCTCGTTTATTCAAGTACAAAGTAAGGAGCCAAGTTAAAGCTGAAAACAAACGAAAGTTGTTCCGTATCTGAGGAAGCAAACCTCTACTTATTGCCCCACTATTTACGCTAAGACTTTGAACCAAGACCAGAGTAGTTTTTTGAGTTTTTTCATAAGCCATATTTTTATTTTTCTTTATTACATTCTAATACCATGGGAAAGAATGGCTATTGAATGCCTCGATGTTTACGCTAAGAGGTGAAACCAAAACCCGAAGAGTTTTTAAGATTTTACATAGGTCAGCGATGCAACAATGGGACACTTCTTCTATTTTTTAATTTTTTGTTTTGCAAGAAGTATTTTAGATTTGTTAGAACAATTTGTTATTTTGTAGGGTGTGTTTTTGTTTCGTAAAAATTATTTTTTGTTTTTTAAGATGCATTTTGTATTTTGCAAGAAATTGTTATTTTTTAGTCAGTTTGTGATTGTTTAGGCTGTATTTTTTAAAGAATTATTTTTTTTGTAAAAAGTATTTTGTATTTTGTAAGAACAATTTGTTATTTATTAGGATCTATTTTTGTTTTGTAAGTTTTTTTGTAAGAGCAATTTTGTTTTGTTTTGTAAGAAGTATTTTGCATTTTATGAGAAGATTGTGAGACTTTTTAGGATGTATTTTTGTTTTTGAAGTATCATATTTTGTTTTTTAAGAACTATTTTGTATTTTCTAAGAAGTATTTTGGGATTTTTTGGGTGTATTTTTGTTTTGTAAGAATTATGTGTACCATTGTTTTATCTCTGACCTATTAAAAATCTCAAAACACCTCTGGTCTTGGTTTCACCTCTTAGCGTAAACAGCGATGCATTCAAAAGCCGTTCTTGCCCATGGTATTAGAATTATATTAAGAAAAATGAACTGTGGCCTATGAAAAATCTTAAAAAACTCATCTGGTCTTGGTTTTACCTCTTAGCGTAAACAGCTATGCAATAAGTTGAAATTTTCTTCCTCATATACGCAACAACTTGTGTTCGTTTTTAGTCTTAATGTAGCTCCTTACTTTATAGTTGAATAAATAGAAAATAAAGAAAGGTCCCATTGTTGCATCTCTGACCTATGAAGAATCTCAAAAACTGATCTGGTCTTGGTTTCACCTCTTAGTGCAAACTGCGAGCCATTCAATGGTCGTTCTTTTCCATGCTATTAGAATCTATTTAAGAAAAAATGAACTTTGGCCTATGAAAAATCTCAAAAAGTCCTCTGGTCCTGATTTCACCTATTAGCATAAGCTGTGAGGCATTCAATAGTCGTTCTTTTCTATGCTATTATTAAGTAATTATTATTAGCTATTATTAAGTAGCTATTATTAAGTAAATTCTGACCAATAAAAAATCTCAAAAACTCCTCTGGTCCTGTTTTCACCTCTAAACGTAAACTGCGAGGCATTCAATAATCTTTATTTTCCATGCTATTAGGATGTCATTAAAAAAAATAAACTCTGGCCTATGAAAAAATCTAAAAAACTCCTCTCGTCTTGGTTTCACCACTTAGCGTAGACAGTGAGACATTAAATAGTCGTTCTTTTTCATGCTACTAGAATACGATTAAGAAAAATAAACTCTTGCATATAAAAAATCTCAAAACTCTCCTCTGGTCTTGATTCTCACATTTTAGCGCAAACAGCGGGGCAATAAGTAGAGGTTTGCTTCCTCATTAAGAACAACTTCTTTCCCATGGTAATAGAATGTCATTGAGAAAAAAAAACTCTGACCTAAAAAAAATCAAAAACTTCTCTGGGCTTGGTTTCACCTCTTAGTGTACACAGCGAGGCATTCAATAGTCGTTCTTTTCCATGCTATTATAATTTCATTAAAAAAAATAAACTCTGGCCTATGAAAAATTACAAAAACTCCCCCTGTCTTGGTTTTATCTCTTAGCTTAAACACCGAGGCAATAAGTAGAGTTTTGATTCCTCATATACAGAACAACTTCTGTTCGTCTTTAGTCTTAATGTTAACTCCTTACTTTATAGTTAAATACACGAAAAAATAAAAGAAGCATTCCATTAATTCATCTCTGACCTATAAAGTCCTCTGGTCTTGGTTTCACCTCTTAGCGTAAATAGCTAGGCATTCAATAGTTGTTCTTTCCCATGGTATTAGAATGTCATTAAGGAAAATAAACTCTGACCTATGAAATATCTCAAAAACTCCTCTGAGCTTGGTTTTACCTCTTAGCATAAACAGCGAGGCATTCAATAGTCGTTCTTTTGATGTTGTTATAATGTCATTATAAAAAATAAACTCTGGCTTATGAAAAATATTAAAAAAAACTCCTCTGGTTCTGGTTTCACCTTTTAGCGTAAACAACGAGGCATTCAATAGTCATTTTTTTTCATGCTGTTAGAACGTCTTTAAGAAAATAAACTCTGGCGTATGAAAAATCTCAAAAAACTCCACGGGTCTTGGTTTAATCTCTTAGAGTAAACAGTGAGGCAATAAGTGGAGGTTTGCTTCCTCATTACGGAAAAACTTCTTTTCGTTTTTAGTTTTAACGCAGCTCCTTACTTTATACTTACAATAAACGAAAAAAATAAATAAAAGAAGTGTCCCATTGTTACATCTATAACCTATAAAAAAACGTGAAAAACCTCTCTGGACTTGGTTTTACCTCTTAGTGTAAACTGCGAGAAATTCATTAGTCGTTATTTTAGAAAAAGTACTGAACCGAAGTTGATTTTTTTTTTCTCTCTTCTTTGGGAAAGTTCAGAAGTGAAGTGTGACATAAGTTTTCTTTTGGAAAATTTAGAACAGAGGTTGAACTCTTTCTCTTATAAATTCCCACTTCATGTGTCTCTAAATCTAAAAAAGAATCCGATTCATCTCTTTCAGACTTAGGTAAAAATCTTATCTACGTATTTCACACCCTAGTAAACCCCCTTTTTGCTCCTTAAGTATTGTATTTTTGAGTCACACACGAGTTTTAACATGGTTTCAGCTAAAATCGTATCACACATTTGATCAGTGGTACTATTTGGTTCATTGACTGTATCTGTTGGTAAACTTTCAATGATACTAGTAACATTTTCAGGTGCTTTGTTTTTCATCAATTCATCTTTATACTCCGTTGTTATATTTTCTGCCAATAGCCTTTTTATTGTACTTGTGATTTCACTGTCTATTACCACATTATTTTTACATAGTTTGCAGTTTTGGCAAATAGACAAGATACGCATTATGACATTGGTGGTGCAGTAGGCTTTTCCTTTTTCCTTTGCTTTCATTTGAATGCTAATACCAGAAATATGGAGATACGATCTATCAACAGGTAACGTGTTACCCGAACCATACGCAAGAGGTTGACAACGTTATCAACTAATAGTTATATATTTGCATTCTCTTTGGGTGCTATCATCTCTGTAAATGTCACTCTCGCATATTACCATCAGTAATGGTGAGTTTTTTCGGTAGTCCAGAGGAATCTAATCTCTCACTGTCATGACAAAGCATAAATAAATTTCGAATCGTGTCACCACTAGTACTTGTATCATAGTTCAAATATTTCTTTGTCAGTATTCAACACCGCGATAACTTTATCATGTGTGCACACTTTCTTAAAATATTTCATCTTCACAGTTTAATGTACGTTTAACGTATGATGTAAGTGTTTATCCTTCCAATGTATAAATAATAGCGATTGAAAACATCTAATAACCTAGGTACTGTCGATGACCAGCCATTGAGTACCACGAGGATGGTCGCATAAAATATCCAAAAAACTATGTTCACCAAAGATTACATGTTATTCTAAGACACACGAAAAAGCGGGGGGTGGGGCTAAACTTAGGGGAGAGGCAAAATATGGGAGAAGGGAGCATTGGGGCTCCAGGAGGGGGAATTGGGGTTCTGGAGGTGGATGTGGGGATCTAAACTCATGCTTTAGCCAGGTAATAGAAAACCAGTGTGCTCAGGGTCGTTACATTGCAAAAAGGATACCTGACCGGTTATAGTCATTTCAATTTTTGGGACCGAAACAAGTTTCATTGCCCGTCAAGAGAATATGTCTGTCCAACAAGCATCTCATTCACTGTGGTATGCATATTCTTGGAATGATGCCAAAAAGGTGCCTGAAAATAATTAACTGATAGTATTTGCCAAAAATCCAACTCCAAATGAGAAATCAATTATGCAATTAACTTGGACGAATTCTCATTCTTTTATATCAAATACTTGGTAAACAAATGTATTTTCATCGGAAGCTCAGATACCTTATGCATTGGTGCTAAGTGCTAAAAAACATTGCATTTTTTATCGATACAATAAACTTGGCAAGCAAATGTTTTTTTTTTTTCACTGGCACAATAACCTATGGTAATCAGAATGCAGTGTTTCCAGGAAATGTTCTTATCTCTGTGGCAAGATGCCATGGGATTGGTAACTTCAATTGGCTATAGTATACCCTCATTGTGTCATGGGAATGGTGGGATATGTGTGTGACGGGAATGGTGAGATTTGTGTGTGACTGGCCCTGTTGAAGGGAAAATACTAGCACCTTCTGTGTTTATGTTGGCCAAAGGAGGCCATTGGCGTACATAGCTTATTTTCTAGGGAGGGGGCAGCCGATGCTGTGATGAAGGGAGGGGGATGAAGCTGAAGTTGTATTGTCAGTTCACAAAACCTTACATTGCCAGCAAGTTTTATCATACATATGAAATCTTTATTATTAACTAATTACCAAAAATTATCAATAAGCTTCAGCATTAATCTTCTTAGATTAGAGCAAAATATTTCCAAGACATTATGGATAATTGCTTTTTGTTTTACTTTTATTCTGTAATTTCGGTTGTCTATTTCCGATTTTTTCAACCATTTACCTTTTATCAACAGCTTCTTTAGCCATCTACCTTTTTTCAACTGCTTTTGCAAGTTTCTGCTTTTTCAACCATCTACTTTTTTAGCCATTACTAGTGTAAATTTGAAGTTCTATGGGGGTAAAAGCACCCCCCTTCGCAGTATGTACTATGTACATACTGCGAAGGTGCCTTACATAGTGCGTTACTATGTAACGCACTATGTACCTACAGGTTGTCGAAAGGGTATATCAGTCGAATCTTATGAACGACTTGCAGTTTTAATTTGAAACTTTCAGGGTATGTTGAGGGGGATATTGAACTAACCAAAAGGCACTATATGCATACTACCAATATTGCTACTACTACTGCTACAACTACTGAGGCTAAGGGTGGAACTTTTTCTGAATGTTTAGGGGGATGCTGAACTAAATGAAAACACACCATGAACATGAAGGATGTGAGAAGGGCGTATCAGTAATTTCTCAGGAAAGGCCTAAAGCATCAAGTTGATTCTTTTAGGGCGTGTTGAGCGGAATTTTGAATGAACCGAAAGGTATTGTGTGCTTAAGGCTAGTACTATTACTACTGGTACTACTGCCAATGCTACTACTACAACTACTATTACTACTGCTACTACTGTTACTGCTTCTGCTACTACTACGACTACTACTAGTGCTGAGGCTAGGGTTAATAAGGTGAAACTTTCAGGGAATAGTTAGTGTGATGTTGAACTAAATCAAAACACGCTATGTGCCTGCAGGTCGTTAAAATGCCGTATCAGCAATATCCCAGGAATGGCTTAAGGTATTAAGTTGAAGATACAGGGCACTGTTAAGGGGAATTTACCGAAATGCATTACATGTACACTGCTAGGGGAATGTTTAACAAAGTATGGGTGTTAAAAGGGCGTATTTGTAATATATCTGGAATGGCTAAGAGCATTAAGGTGAAACTTTCGCGGCAGATTGGGGCGTCGGGGGAGAAAATCAAAGCGCAACACACGCATGAAGATTTTCAAAAGACTGTATCGGCAACTTCTCAGGAACGACTGAGGAACTACTCAAGAATTACTACTACTACTATTGTTATTATTATTATTACTCCTGTTACAACTGCTGCTATAACTACTACTTATGAGACTTCTAATATTACTGCTACTACTACCGCTACTGCGACAGTTAATGACTGTGACTGCTTGTTCCTGCTTCTGTTTGTGACTACTTGCGGCTGCAAATACTTGCAACCGTGACTAATATTGTGACTCCAACTACTTGTGACTGCCACTCTAACCATTTCTGAATACTTGGAACAGTGATTGCAACTACATGCGAATTTGACTGCATTAACTACTTGTATTTGTAGCTATGTACAATTGCGGATGCCATTATTTGCAACTCTGACTGGGATTACTTGACACAGTGGCTGTGACTACTTGTGACTGTGACTACTTTTGAATGGAAATGCGACTATTTGGAACTGCAACTGTGGCTACTTTTGACTGTGACTATATTTAACTGCAACTGTGACTAGTTGTGAGTGCTACTACTGCTACTGCTATTACTACTAATACTGCAAATACCACTACTACAACTACAGCTACTACTTCTACTACTACTTCTCTTATTACTGCTACCACTGCTACTACTACTACTACTGCTACTGCTACTACTACTGTTACTACTTTTATTACTACTACTTCTACCACTACTACTACTGCTACGTTTACTACTAGTGCTACTAATTCTGCCACTACTGCTACTACTTCTACTACTAATGTTATTATTACTACTATTACTACTACCACTGCTACTAATTCTACTACTACTACCAATATTACTACTACTACTACTCCTACTACTACTACTGCTACTAATACTACTACTACTACTACTACTACTACTACTACTACAACTGCTAGTGCTACATCTACTACTACAGTTGCTACTACTACTACTACTACTACAATTGCTACTAATACTACTACTACTAATACTACTACTACTACTACTACTTCTACTACTACTACTGCTACTGCTACTACTACTACTACTACTACTATTACTACTACTACTACTATGACTACTACTGCTGCTGCTACTATTACTACTACTATTACTTACTATAACTACTGCTACTATTACCACTATTGAACTATATCAAAAGAGTTTAACTGCATCCAGGTTGTAAAAATGGCACAGCTGCAATATCTCAGAAATGGAATAGGGTATTAAGTTGGAAATTTTGGGGAAAGTTGAGGTTTACGTTGAACTCAGTCAAAATAAAGTGTGGGTGTCCAAATTTTCAAAAGGGTGTCTGTCCAATATTCCAGGAAAAACTAGGTGTTATTGGACTATAAGGGTATCTTATTGGGAAGGTTAAACTCTCCCAACTTGCTTAACCAATGAAAAATACTTTCAGTTAAAAAGCAACAGAAATTAATAAAAAAAAACATTTCCACAAAACAATTTTTGTCAAAGAAACGTAAAGAGCAAAAATAAATTCAAATAAATTTTTAAGTGCTAAACTTCCATAATCAACAAACAAATCAAACCGAGAACGAACAGAAATTAAAATGATTAACCAATTAAAACTCGAAACGACCAGAAACTGCCACAAAGAGGAGTAGGGCTAATGCTTCCTGTGTCTTTTAAAGACTAGAACATAATTTACATTTTCTCTTTTATATATTAATCAAATTCAAAATTATTAAGATCTTTCAGGAATGAATATCAGCCAATATCAAACTGTCAATTTATATATTTTTTTTTTGTAATTTTGGATGATAGTGATTTTTTTTTCTCTTCCTTTTTTTTTAGCCCTACTCCTCTTTGTGGTAGTTTTGATTCGTTCTGTGTTTGGCTTGGTTATTTGTTGTAATTTATGATCATTTTGGGTTTCATTTAGTTATTATTAGTGCTTTATGGTAGTTCTACGCTTTAAAGATTAATTGACTTAATTTTCTCTAATCTTTGGTTTAATGTAGCTCTTTACTTTTCTTTAAAAAATTGTCTCTTCTGGAAAAAAATTTAAACAAAATTAATAATGGGTATAATAATGGATACAATGCACAAAAAAATATAAAAGCAAAAGAATGGTTTATCCAAAAAGGGACCAAAAAAGGCAAAAAATATTTTTTGAAACCTACATCCATTGCTCCTTGGGTTTTTTGGAACCTTAAATTTTTGCACGGGAGGAGAAAAACTTTAGGTTGCTCGAAAACAGACATAAAACTGTTTATCTTTCTAATTGGCTTGAAACTTGCATTTCTCTTAAAAATCAGTGGGCCAAGAGAACCCTAATGTACAAATGAAATCAGACTTAGGCCATCGTCCTTCGAAAATAGGGCCGAAAAAAGAACCAAATACCGTTTTTTTCTGGTCGATTCCAAACCAATTCCCGTGAGTCCTTGAACAAGGGGATTCCAATGTACAAATACAGCTGGTTTATCTAGGAATGGGGCCCAAAAGGGTTAATTTTTTTTTCAATGTTTGAAATCTAGCTCAATAGGCCCCTGGGCCACTGAAATCTTAATATAGAAACATATTTTGATGTCGTGGGCTCATTCCTTCCGTGGAAGAAAAATTGGCCAAAGTGTCAAAGGGCCAAGAGAAACTCAAGTTTTTATTTGAGAGGAGAAAGACTTTCAGGTACCAAAAAACAGGCTACTGCCTGAAAACCATCAGTTCGCCTCTTATCAATTTGAAACTTACATTTATAAGTTTCAGGGCCAAGAGAAACCTCATATGCAAAAAAATAGCTGGAGGGCATGGCATGGACCAATTTGGTCAAGTCACTGACTTGCTTAAATCCTTGGTCACTGGCAAAATTCAGCACTTGATGAAAATTTCAGAAATTAAATTAAAAACTAAATTTTTTTTAAGTAATGGTTGCAGAATAGCTGCAGCCTAGTAAACAACGAACCACGGCCCATTATAATCGAAAGGCTCTAAGTGTGTTTTGAAAAAATGAACTGTTCGGACTTTTTATTATAGCCTATTGTTATTTCAAACCCAAAAGCATAGTAAAATCCCGAAAATTCATTGAGACACCCTGCGAGGTCTTACATTCCTTCTAGTGTCCGGCCCCTCCTTACGAATCTTTCAGGCAAGAAATATGTTGTACAGGCAGCGAATAGAACTTTCAGCGAAATATTGCATCTTATTGCGTAAAATCGTCAAACTTAAAGATGATTTCTTCTTTCTAGGCATTTCAGTGAATCAAACAATGGTGCCATCGACGAGATATGGTATAAAAGGGCTGTTGAGCAAAATAGTGTGGAGCCAGATTCTTTTGTTTACTCACTTCCCTTTGATGCAGGTAGTTATTATGTTGAAATTTAATATCTAAACACTCATGTACACAAAAACATCTCAAATTAAAAATTAAGCAAGAAAAAAACGGGTTTAAATTTTAATAAAGCAGTGTTAACTGCTTTATTAAGGCAATTTATTCACCGCTTTATTAAAATTAAAACCCGTTTTTTCTTGCTTAATTTTTCGTAAATAGAAAAGTAGTGTTGCCTAAGAAATTATTTACCTCAAATTAAAGAAACAAGTAACAGCAGTTTTCGCCATATACAAATTAGGATAAGATATGGAAACTTCCAAACCATGATTCCATTGAATAAAAGATGGTGTAGATTAGTTATCTTGTTACTATACAAACAAATTGTGGTGACGTACTCTTTAAAACATCTGAAACAGCGTTGCCAACCTTTTTAAATAAACTATATCAGTTTTATGACTAAAATTTTACCACAAGAGTAGTTTGTATCATCTGAACCGTAGTTTGAAAATCTCACGTAACAAGAAAAAAGTCCGATGAACTAAAAACTGAACAGTTATCCGAGTCACAAAGGAGCAAGTAAAACCAGAATGTACCTGAAAATTTGTATTGTACCAAAAATCTCTAAATCAGTTCGTGGTAACGAACTGTAAGTAGGAAGCGGCCCGACTTAATAGTAACCGAAACTCTAAAAACTGGAATTTTGATACCAATAGATTTATCAAAAGAATCGGGTTTTATGCTGATTTCAAATATGTAAGTTTCATCAAATTTATCCTTGCCCATCAAAGGTTACGAGCATGAGAAAATTTGCCTGATTTTTGAATAAAGGGGGAAACACCCCCTAAAAGTAATAGAATCTTAATAAGAATCACACCATCAAATTCAGCGTATCAGAGAACTCTACTGTAGAGGTTTCAAGCGCCTATAGGAAAAAATGCGGAATTTTGTATTTTTTTGCCGAAAGAAAGACCACACATGCGTGTTTATTTCTTTGTTTTTTTGTTTGTTTTTTTCCCCCAGGGATGATCGACCAAGTGATCCTAGAATATCATGGAAGGGCTCATTCAAAAGGAAATTGAAATTTCTAGTGTCCTTTTAAGTTTTGTATCTATTCAGGTTAATTTAAACAAACTCGCTTTTAGGTATTTCTTTGTTTGGCGTACTCTTTTTAGGTTCATGTAAGCAAATTAATAGTGATAATCCTGAAATGGTGATCCCTAAAAACACTAATCGTTTTTTTTTTTTAGGATTAAAAAACGACAGCTTAGTCACTGCGTCACATGCTATTTTTGTCGATAAAGAAGGGCATAAGGCTCCAGCTGCAGTTGTTGGACTCCAGTTTAAGCATTCCCTTTTTGTTGAAACTTTTTTCAATATTACTCACACGGTATGTATACTCTTACCTTGAACTGTGATAGTAAATGTTAGTGCTGTCTAGTACAGTTTAGATGACCCTGTCCTATTTTAAGAACAGTTAACGGTATAAAATTACAACAAATTCTTTCCGATCTATTAATGAACCCTTCAGTTACTACGAATAGCCTACCGTTCAGAAGTAAAACTAAAAATTTCTTAGAACAAACCGTGGAGGAAAGTCTCACATGAGATTAAGTGCTGACTTTGATCTAGTGCACTATACAGGAGTTGCAAAATAGATATCTCTAGTGAGAGAATAAAAGCATGACACTTTTAAATGGGAAAAACGGAATGCATTGGGTAAGTAAGTAAGTATATTTGTAACCCGTAATGTTACGAAAATGAATTCGGAGTAAAGAAAAAATAGAAAAAAAATAACCTGCAAGGAATACAAACAAAAGCGCAAAATAAACGTCGCCATGTTCACTAAATCTTTACCGTGTCCACATCACTATATCAAGGAAAAAATAACCGAGAAGATCAATGGTGCTCATCTTTTTCGAAGTATCAGCCCTCAGATTTTAAGTGATGTCATCAAGCAGCACTAGCGGGCCGGCAAGTCCAAAACGAGGAATAAGCGTTCGGTTTCTATACCATGTTGGTAGGTATAATCAAAATTTACAGTGTTTAAAATAACCTCTCCTAAACTGAAGAATGCCTTTATTCCGCATTAAATGCTGGAAGCCACGAAGAAACAGAATTGTTGGAGAGGAAAAACTATTGTAAAGTTTACACAAACCTCGACGACTATGCCTTCCTCTATTTGGCGAGATTTTAGCGTACGAGATGCGGATACACTGTAAAGCACTAGCAAACAGAGAAGAGCATATAGACGAAACTACTTTTTTTTTACTTAAAGCTCTTGCTCGGCAGCGTCGCCAGCGTAGAGGGAACCAGTCGTCAGCGCCGTCAGGCTTCTCCAGAGTGGTCGGTTCAGGGCGAGGGTTGTCGCTTCAGCCGGGTTGATGTTTCTGGAGGCGAGCCGATCACGGATGACGTCCGCCCATCTGGTGCGTGGTCTTCCCCTAGGACGCCTCCAGCCGTTTGCAGCTGGGTCGAAATCAAAGATGAGCCGGGCGGGTGTTTGGGCAGGCAGACGGAGCAGATGACCATACCAACGCAGCGAGCGAGACTCAAGCTGCTCGGACAGGGGTGGGAATTTGAAGGACCTGAGGATTTCCGAGTTTCGTACCCTGTCGGGCCATCGGGAGCGTTCGATTTTTCGGAGGTGTTTCGTCTGGATGGCATCTATCTTCAGCGTCTGTGTCTGAGTCAGCGACCAAGTCTCGGCAGAATAGAGAATAATGCTGGCAACCGAAGCAGAATATATTCGTGCTTTGGTGAGACGGCTGATCTGGGGTTTATGGAAGATTGTTTTTAGAAGGCGACCGAAGACAGAGTTTGCTTTTGCCGCTAGTGATAGTGATAGTGATATATTTAATTAACAAAAAAGTTTAACTACAAAAATCAATATGATTCACCCAAAACCAAACGGTTGACGTGGGGTGAAACAAGCAAAAAAAAAAAAAAAATAAAAAATAATACATACATGTAACATCATTCAAATACACTATAATAAGAAAGAAAGATAAAAAGAGACAAAAGAAAAGAAAGAAAAAATAAATAAAGAATAATAATAATAGTACAGGGACAGCAACTACATACCATATTCATGTTGTGGGGTCGCACTCACAAACCAACAAGCAATTACAACTTAATTTAAATTAAATCAAATCACCTCCAAAACAAACAAAACTAAAAATCATACTTACTTAATAATTTTTCTTTCAATTTTGCTTTAAAACCACTAAAATTTTTCTAGTTTCTTCATATCATTATCCAAATTATTCCATAAATTTATACCCTTTATAACAAAAGAAAACGTGGACCTGGCAGACACTATAGGTGGAGTATAATAATCATTTTTACCCCTAGTATTTTGGTTATGTATATTCCATCGGCTGTAAAACCAACCATTAAAGCACTCCGGCAGCTGCTTCATATTATATCTATGCATAAATACTAATATATAAAAATGATGAAGACCCGCCGCTGGCAGTATCCTAAAATTCCTATAGACTTCTCGAACCGAATCTCTTTCTGATTTTCCTGATAATACTCTAATAGACTTGTTTTGGATAATTCGCACAGGACTAACAATTGAAGAAAATGTACCCATGTATACAGAAGAACAATACAAAATATAGGGATGGATTAACGAAAAATAGAGAAGCCTAAGTATACTAATTGGAAACATATATTTAAGTTTACGAATCATCCCCAAATTACGCGATAGAATCCGGGATAAAGTTTCAATATGGGATCGGAAACTGAGAGTCTCATCTATAATAATGCCCAGATACTTTACTGCCTTTTGACGAGCAATCATGCCATCTTCATATGCTATATGCTGTATCCATGGATAATAATTCGATGTCCTCGAAAATATAAGAAAATTACTCTTAGACGGGTTCACCTTTAGCTGATTCACTCTCAGCCATCTTGAAACCTCATTTAGCGATCCTCGTACACTCTCTAGGAGCAATCTCTCTGACTTTGCGATCACCACTAAAGAAGTATCATCAGCAAACATAGGCACTGTAGCCGCGCTATCCTTTTTGACGATCTCACTCATTCTTGTTTCCAGTTTACTAACAGACTGTGGAAGATCATTCACAAAGATTAAAAATAATAAGGGTCCAAGTACCGAACCCTGTGGAACTCCACACTCAATACAATTTTCATGAGAATCCATATTACCAATTTGAACATATTGTTTTCTACAAGACAAAAAAGAACGTAAAAACGAAAGAGCTGGACCTCTAATCCCATAAATTTCACACTTCATTAACAGAATATCATGACTGACCGTATCAAAAGCCTTTACAATATCTAAAAATACAGTTGCCACTTTATACCCATTATCCAGCGCCATATTAATAATGCTAGTCAAATATATGTTTGCTTGCTCAGTAGTGCAACCTTGACGGAATCCAAATTGTGTAGGAGTAAATATTCTCTGGTCTTCCAGATATTGATACATTCTGACCGAAAAGCATTTTTCTAGTATCCTAGACATAATGGGTAAAATCGAAATTGGTCTATAATTTTCAACATCACCAGTATTCCCTCCTTTATGTATTGGTATTACTTTCGCTGATTTAAAACAACTCGGAAACACTCCCTCTTTTAGACACTGATTAATTAATGAAACAAAAGTTTGAGCAATCACATCCCAAAGTATTTTTATTACTCTAATTGAAACAATATCAGAGCCAGAATTGGTACCTTTCATACCATAAACAATGTTTCGAACTTCAGATTCTTGAACTGGGAGTAGATTGAAAGAGATTTCCAACTCCTTATGAAGGTAATTTTGAAAAGCCTGTTCGCCTGGTTTGCTTATAATCGACTCTTTCACTCTCCTTCCAACTGTCGAAAAATGGTTAGCAAATTCTTCACAAATTTCCTCTGGATTTTTAAGGCTGGTTCCATCTTTACGGAATATTTCCTGAGGGATTCCTCCAGATGATTGTCCTAAAGTGCTTCTTATCACATTCCATGTTTTCAACGGATTTCCAGATGCTTTTTCAAATTCTATTTTATAATAATCTTGTCTAGCTCTTCGCAGGAGTCTGTTTAGCGCATTACGATAACTCTTATAAATTCGCTCATTTACATCGCAGGGATGACGTACCTTTTTCTCATACAAATTATTCTTCTTATTTATCGATCTCAATAAACTCGGAGTAATCCAAGGCTTCTTTGAAGGTTTTCTTCTATTGTTATTAATATTCTTAGAGCATTTTTCCAGAGATTGCTTAATTATTTGGTAAAAGACTCTGAACTTAGAGTCAATATCCGCAGAGATTGAAAACTCTGTATTCCAATCCTTGTTAGCTAGGTCATTTCTACATTTCAATTTCAATTCAATTTATAACTGGGATTTATTTTACTATATACATAAAAAAACAAACAAACAAAATACCCCCAGAAGCAAGCTTGTGCGGGGGTAATCCCTTCTAGACGCATAAAAAATCATAATAACAAAATAAGAACCAAAATAATAACTCTTTTCAGTTAATATGAATACAAATACAAGTTCTGCCCTCCAACTCAAAAACTAGTACTACCATACTATACGGAGCCACTCGACAATAATCACGTACCCCCCCCCCTTTTTAGCCAATTCATTAAAAATAATAAATTACTAAACAATACGATCTCAATAAACTACGGAACAGCAGCAGGTCATCCACACATTTAAGTTCCACTGGTAAACTATTCCAAGCACTCGGACCGGCATGACGGATAGAAAAAAATGATCTTGTCGCTTGCGGAATCGGTCTTCGAAATTCATCCAAATTTCTAGTTCCATGCTCATGAACATCACCCCCACTCACAAACATTCCCTTAAAACAAACAGGAACACTACCATAAAGATACTTAAACATGAACTGTGTTTTATAAAATTTAAAAAGACCCGATACCGGTAGAATCTTCAGCGTCATAAACTCATTACGAACAGATGATCCTCTATTATCATTACCAATCAAAAGCCTTATTGCCGAATTTTGTAGTACACGCAGGGGCAGAAGATGCGTTCCAAAAGTAGACGACCATACTGAAGAACAATATAATAGATATGGATGTACAATTGAAAAATACAATAATCTTAATATACTAGTTGGGAGAAAATTTTTCAGTTTACGCATAATTCCAACATTACGTGCAAGTTTCATAGACACACAATCAATATGATCTACAAAACTTAAAGTTTCATCAATAATAATCCCCAAATATCTAACACTCCTCTTTCGTGGAATCATTGATGTACCATTACTTAAATTATTCACCCATGGGTAATAACTTGGAGATCTGCTATATATCAATAAACTAGACTTATTACAATTAAGTTTTAACCTATTACTTCTCATCCACCTTTCTATATTCTTAAAACCTTTCAGAAGTGCATCTTTATCGAGTAACATCCTCAGCTTGAGACTGCTCTTCTTCGTGGAATTTTTATTATCAACGCATACTGAGTAACTTGCAAATACACCAAAATGATCAGAAGTATCACTTATAAGAACACTTGGACCACCCGACATATAATTTGAAAATATATTATCCAGACATTTCGATGACGTCCTCGTAACACGAGTACTAATATTAATAGCAGGGATATAACCAAATGAAATCATCAAGTTTAAAAATCGGTCTGTATTTGATCCATTATCCAATAGATCAATGTTAAAATCTCCCATTATAAAAATAGGACTTCGATGTGGGATCTTTTCCAATTGTTCTTCAAGTAATTCATAAAACTCAATAAGAGATCCTGACGGTGGCCTATATACAACCAGAACATAACCACAACGTCCAGACAGCTCTAACTGCAAAATAAAAGACTCAAAAACCATTTCTTTATATATTAAAATATCCTCTCGGACACTTGCCCGTATATCAGAACGTATATACGCTGCCAGTCCCCCGTGTCGGCGAAGTTGACGATTTTTCGTGTAAAGATTATAACCTGAAATATGTAAAAGTTCCGAATTATAATCATTTAACCAAGTTTCAGTCAGTCCAATTACCTGAAAAAGAGATAAACTGGAAATTTCATTTATAAAATCTAAACTTGAATTCAATCCTTGGCAATTCAAATGGAACACATTAAATCTATCCGAAACATTACTACATGCCATCTGCATTTGGTTTATGAATAAATATTTAGAATCTTCAAACTCCAACCTATAATAACCACCAGGCCCACCACTTCCATCAAAAATTTCATTATACCTACTTTCAAAATTTACCTTCTTGTTTTCCAGCCCCAATACGTTAATTTGTCCTGGAGGAGACTCCAATCTTTCATCCAACATCAAAGCCAAATAGACAAATTTGAGTACGACTCCACAGAGGACACAATTCAATACACTCTAAATATAAATTTATTACATGCTGCCCAATAACAATAATAACACCAATAATAATAGTGAGATAAAAAAATAACAACATCAGAAAAAGAAATATTCAAAAAAAACAAAAACAACAACAATGACTCAAAAGGGCACACCTTGCATATTGGGTGCCTTCTCATATTTACATTTCTTCTACGCTACAAACAATCAACTATGAACTATATGAACTCCCTCAATTTCCCGCCAAAATTTACTTTTATCACCAATTAATCACCAGCTACTTCTTAATCAATGGGAACATGAATTCGAACAATTATTTTTCCTCTTAAGCTTCACTAATTGCCACTATATTGGTTACGAAATGATTGATTATTCGGTGCATAATCAAGTTCAGGAATCAAATCGTCTGGTGAGTATTTAGCACGTGTTCCGTTGGGGCGATTGAAAAGTAACATAGGCGGAAAAGTTTTCGAGATCCAAGCGTCTATTCCTAATTTGCGTAATTTTGCCCTTTTAATCAACAAATCATTTCTTGCTTTGCGAACTTCAGCTGGGACATCATCACTGAGGTAAATATCACGGAACGACGACACTGCTTTACCTTTTAATTTCTTGGCATTTTTCAAAATATCAATTTTCGATTTTTTATCAGATACTTCAACACGAATAAATTTCTGTTGCTCACTCACTTGGGTTACCTTGAATGGTGGGACTGGAGCCATTTCGAGTCCTTCCGTAAGAATACTTTTGAAGATATCCTTCGCATTTTTTTCAGATTCACAAGAGACATTCCATACAATAATATTCTTTTCCAGTTTATCAAACTCCAGCCTGGCCAATCTCATACTCAAATTATTTGACTCTTTACTCTGAGCTATACAATCATCAGAAATTATTTTTACTTGGTTCTTTAGAGATTCTTTGACTTGCTCAAGCTGCCTCACTCGCTCATCATTTTCAGCCAGCTGCCTTGCAAATCCCACATGTGATATCTCCAAATTTGCCACTTTATCTTCAATTCCCTTAATCCTATTTTCTAAAGAATCTAGCTTTTTTCCATTTTCTGTTACCAAACTGATAACAGTATTTAGACTCTCCGCAACTGCTGAAATCGTGAATTTATTTGTAGAATCAGTGCTACTAGTAGTTACGTTGAGATCATATTCCCCTTCTCCCCTCCGAGTGTTTTCTGTATCATCTCCAATATTACGAGGTTGCTTTCTTTTACGTCCCATGATTATTTCCAGACAACAAAATTAAATTTAATTATCTGCTTACCTCATTAAGGACAATTTTTTTTTTTTATTCACATGGGTCCATTACGTGCAATTTGCTAAGCCAGCGTTAATTTGGGCACGGCTTTCACCCCTCTTCATAAAAAACTGCTCCAAATAATCCAAATTTCAAATAGAAAAAAACAATCCGAAGGGCCACTTAGAAAATCGTAAATCCACTTGTCATTAACACTAGGCACCCCAAGCAAGGGCTTAATCAATCAAACGCATAGTCGCAATCAATATGTTAACAGCTGGAATTCTGCACATGTGAAATGTCAAGTTCAAATAAATTTCAATAACTTTCACAATATAATTTAAATTCCGTCAACTTGTAATCCTTAGTTTCCGTTATATATTTAATTTGCTTTAGATGTTCACCTGATAGCAACTGGATAGCAAAAGTCAGCCAAACTGTCCTTAGTAGTGTTTCAAGGTGAACAAAAAGAATTGAACAATAAATCATGTGAATCTCTCTTTATTGCATATGTTTTTTTCACCAATTAATATCCTCGAAACAAAAGCCTATTTGAATTGTTTCACAATCACTTGCTGAACTTTTTGTTCAACCTCATTAAGCTCAAAGTTAAAACTTGTTTGTGACCTTCCAGTTCAAAGCCTGAATGAATACTGATATTTCTGATAATGCTCTTGCTGATATTTCGGCATCTAGGCTTCCGTTTGAGCAGACAATTGAACCAAGGTATGTAAACTGCTTGACTACCTCTACAGTGTGGCCACAAATTTCCACAGATGGACAGGGGGTTGGACGGCGTTTTCTTAACGGGTATTATCTTGGTCTTCGACCAATTTATTTTCAGACCGAGTTTCTCAGCGGCAGAGGCCAGTGTTTCCAGTGTAATTTTGAGGTAACTAATGTTTTCGCATATTAGCGCCACGTCTTTGGCAAAGTCGACGTCTGAAAGAACTCTTCCAGCAAAGCCTATGCCAAACGGCTGCACCTGCTGTGTTTTATTCAGGATGTGGTCTATTACACAGTTAAAGAGCTCAGGTGCAGCGGCACATCCTTGCCGGACACCATTTTTAATTTTGAAATATCCAGAAGGCCGTCCATTTACGGTCACCGCACTTTCAGTGTTATTATACAGCTCTTTGAGGAGACGATTTTCGTGGGTACGCCAGCAGACTGGAGGATTAGCCATAGTGACTGCCTAGAAGGCAGATCGAAAATCGACAAAGGCAATGTACGCCTTCCTCTTATATTCAAGAGTTTTCTCTACTAGCTGTCTAATCGTATGGATTTACTCGGTGGTGGACCTGCCTGGCATGAAGCCAGCTTGCTGGAGGCAACGCAGGGCATAGAGGTATCTTGTTGCCCGTTTGAGAAGCAGCATAGCGAAAAGCTTTCCAGGAACTGAGAGTAAAGTTATGCCACGATAATTGCTACATTCTGCTTTGCTCCCCTTCCTCTTGTAGATTGGCACAAGCAGGGCCTTCTTCCAGTCTGAGGGGATTTTTTCAGAGTGCCACACAAGGTTAAACAGCATTTGTAGCCAGAGGATCATGGCTGGACCCCCATTTTTAAGGAATTCCGATGTTAGGCCACATAGTCCTGGCGCTTTGTTATTCTTTAACTTGCGGGTGGCAGCTTTTATCTCATCCGCTTTAAATTCAGGACCATCAGGAGCAGGTATGGTAGTAGCCGCAGCAGCCACTAGCTCATGGTCCGTCTGGTCTGGTGGATCTGAGTTGAGCAGTTTCTCAAAGTGGTCCTTCCACTGGCGGAGGCATTGTGATTGGTCGTAGATATTCTCACCGCTAGCACTTCGAAGGTATGGCGTAGTTTGAGTGTGCTGACCTGACAGCTCACGAAAAATCTTGTAGGTGGCTCCACTGTCCTTTTTCTCGGCTGCCTCTTGCAGTTCGGATGCCTTGCTGTCAATAAAAGCCTTGCGGTCTTTATGCAACATGAAATTACACTCTTTGTTTAGCAGTCTGTATGTAGCCATGTCCCCGCCAAGACGTGCTTCTCGCCTGAGCTCTATGATGGCAAGGGAGTGATTACTGATCCAGTCCTTTTTCTTCCGTTGCCTCATTCCAACAACGTCAGTTGCTGCCGCAAGAGTGTTCTCTTTGAAGGACTTCCATGCAACTTCACTATCATCACATTGGCCAAGGACCTCAAATCTGTTGGATATCTCCACATGGTACCGCTCAGCCAGAGCGGGGTCCGGTTGGATGTGACCAAACATCAATTTTTCGAGAAGACTGGCTGTTCTTCATAGCTTTGAGGCGGAGCTTAATTGTGGCTGCTACCAGCCGGTGGTCGGTGTTCCCGAGCTCGGCGCCGTGGTAGGTGTGGCAATTCTGGACAGACGACAGCCATCGTCGACGTACGATGATGTAGTCGAGCCTCTTCTTTGTTGATCCATCATTGCTATACCAGGTGTACTTGGCTATATTTGGTCTCTGGAACCATGTGTTCGCAATCGTTAGATTGTGGGCCAGACAACAATTCAGCAGCCACTCTCCATTATCGTTTAGACTATCCACTGTAACAGGTCCAGCAGCGAGATCCGACAGGCCTGATTCGTTTGAAACACTTGCGTTCAAGTCTCCTAGGAGGAGGAGGTAGTCATGGGGAGGTACAGAAGATAGTTCAGAACTAAGCAGATTATAGAAATCGTCTTTGTCTTCTTCATCAGCGTCGTTTGTGGGGACATAGCACGTAATGACAGTTATTTTGCCGTACTTCCCATCCAGTCTTGCGGTCAGGAGTCTAGACGATACTGGTTTGAATGACAGGAGGGCCCTACGTGCAGCACTGTTCAGTACTAGGCCAACGCCTCCTCTTCTTTGGCTACCGCCAGACCACAGCAATGTGCGTCCTTCACCTATGTCCTCTTCACCATGTCCAGGGAGGTGTGTTTCGGTGACTCCAGCTATTGTGACTTTTTATTTTTTTTAGTTCTTTTGCTAAAAGAAGCTTCGAACCGGGTTGGTTCAGCGTCAGGACGTTCCAGTTGGCCACATTGGTGCCACCTTGGTCAACGATGTTCAGAGGGGATTTTCCTTGGGCGGTTCGAGGTCGATACGGGGTTTGAGATGATATATCCGAGGCTGAATTTCTGGTTCCATTCGTAGCAATAGAAGTTTCAGGAGGAGGGCTGCCAACCCAACCGTCCCTAGATGCATTTGGTTCTCTGGTGGCTAGCCAGGTATCCAGAGGCACGTGGAGGTCGTTCTTCATGCGCCTATTTGCATGGGAACTAACTCCGGACGAGCAAAAGTGGACAGAAAAGTAATATCATTTCATCCTTGTAATATACTCGAATTGCGTTGTACCCAAATGTAAAGGAGGAGCAGGGTTCGAAATAGTACGACAAAGAAATTCGTTATTAGAAGCATTTACAGAAAGTCCAACCTTGTCCAGAGCATCAGCTAGAAGGTGAAATGGTGAAGGTTATTAGCGAGTTGAGGCCTAGTACATCATCAGCATAAGCAATATGACTAAAACCAGCATTATTAAAAAGATAGTAGGAGACAACTTTTGCAGACAATCAGCAAGCACACTTGAAAATGTATGGAGACATCATCCCACCTTGCCTTACTCCCTAATTTACTGTGATGGGCTTTGATATATCAGACATCTATTTCAAACGAACAAACGAATTACAGCACCAGTATCGGTGAACTGAGTCCTGCTTGAACTAGGCAACGAAGCATTTACAATGTATGACATTGTCTCATGTGCCCGAAATATCCACTTTGCAAAATTAAAGTGGTCTCTTAAGAATTTTTGCTGAATCAAACAACTGGCCAAGCAAATATATAGATTGATAGATCGTGTATTTCCAAAGCCCAAGAGCCACATACGCACAAAAATTTATGAAAAATAAAGAAATTACCACCAGAACAAATTATGAAACACACAGAAACATGATACACAGCAGAAAATACCTAATGGTAATTAATAGAGAAAATAACTGTAATTCCAAATAATAAATAATAATTAATTTTATAAACTTTTCCTTCTTTCTAGTCCCTTTTCTATGTGCGCACCAATACGAAATATGGTTGGATTACTACTTTGTAAAACTTCAGGAAGCAGCAAAACAATCCCTTATAAGTATTTTTCCCTTAAATCAGATAGCACCGGCATTTCAGGAGAAAATGGTCAAATTTTCATCCTCATCTCTACAAAGAGGATACACATACCGACCTTCAGGATCAACTATCCCCCGGTCGAACACCTTTTACCTGCTCTGGATTGGAAGGCACTTCGCCCAAACCTGAATTCATCGACATAAAATCATAGCCGGTAAATTAAATGTAAAATAAATTTCCTCTCATATATATATA
>JAQQPU010000015.1:102118-122897 GCA_029168905.1 Artemia sp. Kazakhstan ARC1039 | reverse complement strand
CGGGAAGATGGTCCATGCTAGGCATAGGTTCATAGTGAGCCAATGACCTTATTCATGTTAAAATCCCAAACCCTATCATGTTGGCTATCATTTTCAATTTCGATACGTTTTGATTCTCGGTGTTCAGGTTGATTTTCACTGACTCGCTCACATGTTCGGTTTCGCATGTTTAGTCTAACCGCATATGTCTTTGCTCTTCATTTTCATTTTGGACTTGCTCACATCCTCGGTGTAACATGTCTTCTAACCGCATGTGTCTTTGCTCTTCATTTTGATTTTGGACGCGCTCATATGCTCGGTGTTGGATGTCTTCTAACCACGTATATCTATGCTCTTTCTTTTCATTTTTGACACGCTGCCGCTTTTCTTCTGACCGCATGTGTCTTTACTCTTCATTTTCATTTTTGACCCGCTCACTTGCTCGATGTCGCATGTCTTCTTATCGCGTGTATCTTTGCTCTTCATTTTCATTTTTGACACGTTTTTGGACTTCATTACTTCAGACAATTTAGTAATGGCCTTTGATTTAGCTGCCCGTGTTTGTGTTGTCACAATTTATGGTTCAGATTGTCGATTTTCACATCTTATCACGTTTGGTAGTTTAGGTGTTGGTTCCAAAGAATCATTATTTACAATAACTGCAACTGCAATCTTTTCGTTTTTGGTGCCTTCCAACAGACACTATATTATATAAATAACTGATGAGTTGGACACTCAACAATCTTATTTATACTATGCATGACATTATATGAGAAAATACTTATATGATGTCATAAGAAATGTAGAACCATCATTTACAGAAACCAAAATTATGGATCTTAACGAATTTTCTCAGACTTTTGAACTATCTAGATCGCTTTTTTATGCAAGAATATTCCGGATACCAATTTTTCCGAAAAAATATGGAAAAAATTACAGAAATGGGAACATAAATACACAATTATTACTAGTTTATAAAGATAGTATAAAGACTGATCGGTGATACGTAGAGACCTTCGGTGTATCTAAAACGTGTTTGCTATTTCTAAGAAATGTAGAGAAGGTGGGATTCCATTACAACCCACCTGCCATCCTCCCACTCTCGATGACTTCTCTAATAATGTTACTCTATTACAGTGTATGGCTGGCATGAAGTGTAACAGTACATGTGCTTCTGAAGAGTTAGAGTGCTACGTTTTGGACAACAATGGTTTTATTATTATATCGGAAAAACGAGAGAATTCTGGAAAATTTTTCGGTGAAGTCGACGGAACAATTATGGACTCCTTAGTTCATTATGAAATTTATCAGAAAATTCGTATTTATGATTATCAATCGGTTTGCTTTGATGAAACGGAAAAAAAAAGTAGTGCGTCACTTTTATTAACGGTAAGTTTCCCTGACCTAAATGTAGCGTAAGTATGAAATAAATTGTTTTCTGACAGCATACACAAGAGAACCAAGTGAAACAGTAAATTGCATAAAACAAAAGTAAAGAGTAAAGTATAAGCTAAAAAGTAAAGACACAAAGCTTATATTAGTATTCATTCGAAGCATATATACGTATTACAAGCAGCATTCAAGTGTATGCTTGCATGTATATGACTATAGTAAACTATGGTAATAGCGTTGACATATGCGTTCACATATAGCGTTGTATATGACTATAGTAAAATATAGTATAGCGTTGACTATAGTAAAGGTCATAAGTCTCCAATGTTCTATTTTTTTGCAAAGGCACTTAATATGGAAGGGGAGGTCACATAAACTTCAGAGGGGGCTCATTCGATTGGAAATCATAAGTTCTAATGCCCTTTTTAAAAGTCAAAAGTGACCGGAAGGTAACTAGTGCCCCACACCCTTTTTCCTCCAAAAGTATCCGATAAAAGTTTTGAGATAGCCATTTTGTTACAGACAAGTGTCTGTAAGTTATGCCCGGGAGATATACATGGCTTTTATGGAAGGGATGATCGTATAAAATTCAAATGGGGCTCATTCAATTGTAAATCAGAATTTCTAGTGCCCTTTTCAAGAGTAAAAAGTGACCGAAGGACAACTAGCCCCCCCCCCTCCTTAAAGTCTTTTTACCCAAATGCATCTGATTAAAATTTTGAGATAGCCATCTTGTTCAAGATAGTTTAAAAATCAGATAATAAAAATTCCAGGGTCAACATAACCCCCTAAGCCCAGGGGCAAGGATTGTAAGCTATTCCCCGGGGGGTGTATAAGGTTGCAATGTAATAGGCAGTGGCATAAACTTCAGATAGGGCTCATTCGATTGGAAATTGAATGTTTAGTTTCTTGTTTTAGACTCAAAAGTGAATGGAGGGAATCTAATGTAAATGTATTCGATAAAAATTTTAAAGATAACCATATTTTAAAAATAGTCCAACGGCCAGATAACATAAAATTCGGGGTCAATCTACCCCCCCCCACCCGGAGCCCTGGGGAAGGGTTGTAACTTATGGCCCGGGGTACATAAGGTTTTTATGGGAAAAGTGGTCACATAAACTTTGGAGGGTACTCAAATGATTAGAAATTGAAAATTCTGGGTCCTTTTTTAAGAGTCAAAAGTGATACGATGGCATCTAGCCCCCCTCCTTCTTCCCTCTTTTCCCCAAGCGTGTCTGATCGGATTTTTGAGAGAGTAGTTTTGTTTAAAACAGAAAAAATATCACATAATAAAAATCCTGGGGTTTAAACAGCCCCCAGAATCCGGGGAGCAAGTGTTGTACATTATTCCCCGGAGGCATATAAAGGTTTTTATGGAAGGGATGATCGTATAAACAATGAACAGGGCCAATTCGATTGGAAATTGTAAGTTCTAGTTCCTTTTTTAAGATTCAAAATGGACTGGAGGGCAACTTTCTCCCCTCCCCTCCCTTCTTTTCCCCAATTCCATCTGATCGAATTTTTGAGGTGGCCTTTTTGTTAAAATAAATCGGAAGACCAGATAACAAAAACTCTGGGGCCAAAACTACCCCAGATCCCCAGGGTGATTATATTATGTTATGCCCTGAGGACATCTAAGGTTCTTATGTGAAGATTTTGAAAATAGTCCAAATTCCAGATAATCCCGACCCCCAACCCCACTCAAAAACATCTTATTAAGGATATTTTATTGCAAAATTATGAGAACTCACCCCTGGCCGTCCATGGCAAGTGTTGATTGTACGATCTTCAGAGGGGGCTCACCCGATTGTTAATCATAATTTCCAGTACCCCTTTTAAGAGTCAAAAGTGATCAGATGTCAACTTGTCCCCCCCCCCCAGGGCCCTTTTTTTCCCCCAATGTATCTGATCAAATTTCGGAGATAGTCATTTTGTTCAAAATAGTTTAAAGATCAAATAACAAAAACTCCAGGGCCGACATAGCCTCCAGAGCTCAGGGGCGATTGTTGTAAGCTATGCCCTGTGGGCAAATAAGGTTTTTATCTAAGGGGTGGTCACACAAACATCAGAGGTGGCTTATTTGATTGAAAACTTAAAGCTCTAGTTCCCTTTAAGAGTCAAAGGTCGTCGGAGTGCATCCCCCGCCCCCTGCATACCCTCTTTTCCCCAAATGCATCCGATAAAAATTTTGAGATAGCCATTTTGTTTGAAATAGTCCAATGAACTGATAACAAAAACTTCAGAGTCAACATACTCCCCTCCTGGAGTCCAGGAAAAGGGTTATAAATTAAGCCCCAGGGGATATAAGATTTTTATGGAAGGGATGACCATATAAACTTCAGAGAGTCTTATTCAATTGAAAATTGAAAGTTATAGTTCCCTCCCTAAGAGTCAAAAGGGACGGGAGGGCAAATAGCCCCCGCCTGCTCTCTTTGCCCCAAATCTATCTTAAAAATTTTTTGAGATAGCCGTTTTTTTTTAAAGTGGATCACTGATCAGATAACAAAACTCTTGGTTAGACACAACCTCCCAGGGCCCTGGATCAAGTGTTGTATGTTATGCCGTCGGTGCATATAAGATTTTTATGCGAAATTTTAAAAATAGTTCACAGAAGCCTTATCCCCACCCCCACTTAAAAAAAAACAATGTATTAACAATGTTGTATTCCAAAACTTAAGGGAGCCAACCCCTGGCTCTCTTTGCATGGCCCGACCTCCCCGCCCCTCTCCCCAAAACACAACTTATTAACAAAATTTTATTCCAAAAATTATGGGAACTCATCCCTGGTCCTCCGTGTTCCAACCCTCCCTCCCCAAAAAAAACAACAACTTATGAACTAGTGCTCTTTTTAAAAGTCAAAAGTGATCGGAGACCAACTAACCCCTTCCCCCTCCCCCACACCCCGTTTTACCCAAATATATCCGATAAAAATTTTAAGATAATTTGAGAAAATAGTTCGGTGACACAAAATCAGATGACACAAACTCCAGGGCCAACACGACCCCCCATGGCTTGGGGGAAGTGTTGAAAGTTGTGCCCTTGGGACACTCATAGTTTCTATGGAAAGGATCATTGTATAAACTTCAGAGAGAGCTTATTCAATTGTAAATCGGAATTTCTAGTATCCTTTTTAAAAGTCAAAAGTAATCGAAGGGCAAATAGCCCTCCCCCAAGGCCCCTTTTCCCCAAATGCATCCGATCCAAATTTTGAGACAGCTATTTTCTTCAAAATAGTTTAAAGATCAAATAATAAATTCTGGGGTCGACACAACCCCCCCATAGCCCGGGAGCAAGTGTTGTAATTTATGCCCTGGGATCAACACTGGCATTATCACTACTTGAGGGCAAATTATTAGTTTTATGCACTCACTATTTTTGTATGCTATCTAGTAGGGTAAATTGTATGTTAGGACTTTAAATTTATAGTTAGCTAAGTTTCAAACGATTCCTGTTTTCTAATGTTTTTTGTCTAAAGCTGTAAAAACATACTACAATTTATATGGTATGTCCATATTTTTGTTGTTGTGGATATGCTAATGAGGTCTGTTCTGCTCCGAGTTAACTAAAGTGGATACAACTTTTTACGTTTCAAACGATGACTTTATCATCAGCAAATAATTCCAAACTACATTTAGTAAGAGAAACGGTAAAATCATTGATTAATATGCAAAGTGAAACAGTACCTAAACAAATTTTTGGAGAAACACTAATGTTACTAAGACATGATGATATGGTGCCATCCTCCATCGCTCACTCCGATATATCTTATACAAAGTCAGAAATCCTATTAATACGTCTTAAACTCGTCAATAAGAAACGAGATAGA
Source organism: Artemia sp. Kazakhstan ARC1039 (assembly GCA_029168905.1). NCBI lineage: Eukaryota > Metazoa > Arthropoda > Branchiopoda > Anostraca > Artemiidae > Artemia > Artemia sp. Kazakhstan ARC1039. The sequence goes on along the minus strand of JAQQPU010000015.1, from coordinate 117,700 downwards.
TAGCTTGTCAAAAAATGTTGAAAAGTCAATGAATAGACAATCAAATTTCTGCCCCTTATCCGCCATTTTATTAAAACCCGATGGTAACTCTCACAAGCTAAGCCGTGCAAGATATATATTTTTCAGAAAGAGGGCTGTACAGGTTCGTCACCCCTTGTAAAATTTTACTAGATCCTGTAAAAAGCATATCCACCTTGTAAATCTAGTAAAATGGGGGTCAGATCTAGTAAAATCAAACAAATCTAGTAAATTTTTGCCAAAATCTAGTTAATTTTTTACCCTCATCTGAAAGCATTTTGTTGGGAAAACGTACCGGAGGCGGTTGACTGTTGTCTTACTGTTCCTATGACATTTATTCTATGGTCCCGACAAACTGCTCAAGTCCTTTGGTGTGAAATTCGACACTTTTGAAATCTGTTTTTTTAATCAAGATCCTGACTTATTGGATCTGAATTTTTCATTTTATAATTAGGCGATAAGTCATAAAAGGTATGTTGAGCAAAGGCTTCATGTTTGCAGGCTGAATGCCTGTTAAATGTTTCTGGAGTGACACCTTTGTGCTTATCCTTCTCTTAAGTCTCCTCTAGGCTAGTTGTATTTCCTTGTAATTCTCCCTTTCAGGGATGGGTCTACAGGCTAAAATATTTCCCAGGTATTTTGAAGTACCTACCTCCATTTCTCTCTCTAGTGGGTCCTGACCTTTGATGACCTTTAAAAATCTATGAGTTATAGAAGTGAAACCTTGCAAAATAGATCTTCTGCTTAAATGAATTACAACAAAATTGTTTTCAGCTTCACAACTTTGCTGAATCCCGATTTATAATGTTTTAAAGATATGCAAATACATTTCCTAAATTTTGAAAATAAAACATTGATATGGCTTAAAATTCTACTCAAACAACTTAAATTGCATTTTCAGAGCTAAAGCCAGAGAAAAAGAAACTGATAACTGAAAATTATGGTAAAATATTATTTTGTCAAAATTTCAATGGGTATACACCTGCCATGTGGGCAAATTTCAGGACCCTCTAGAGAGAGAAGGAGTCGAGGTAAATACTTCAAAATACATCCCCAGACATACTTTAGCCTATAGACTCAACCCTGAAAGTTAACCTAACCCCTAACCCCTTTCCAAGACAGCCAAAAGTAGCTAAAGTAGAATTTTACCAAATTCAATCCTCTGTCCAAATATAACAATCATTTCTGGTGAAAATTAATTCCAGAAATTTTAAAAAGCCTGGAGTTTCCATATTCTCAGATAGAAAACCCTATTTTCAGTTTAGTTTTTGGCTTACTTGGAGTTCAGGGTCTAGGCCACCACACTTACAACCCTGCAGCCCACCCTTGAATCCCTTTGTACCCCTTAAAAGCTTGATTTATAGAATCTAGAGGATGAGTTTGCACTGGAAATGATTGCTATATTTGGATACAGCATTAACTCTGAGCCAAATGGTATGATTATTTCCTAAATATATCATTATCATCCTATATTTGAAATTAACCAAAAACAAATAATTTCTCAATCTATGTTATTCAGTAACATGTACTGTAAAGTTACAGAAATGCTGCCCAGTAGATACAGGATATGAACAACTCATTTTTTATTGTCTATTCTAATTCTATCAGGCACCCTAAACTATAGGGATAGCTAATCTTGATAATCATTACCATTATCAAACTGGGCTCGACTGTGTTCAAGAATCAATAGTAATTTTGGAAAGCAGTGTTATGCAGGAATCCGATGAAATTGCATCTACATCTGCCACAATTGATATGGCTGAGGACTCAGCGACTCGTGGGAAGTCTGTTGGTCACAAGTCTAAGAATATGCACTATGCACAGAAGTTTTGACCAGAGTGGTTGACTGATTCAGTGTTGAAACCTTTCCTTATTCGATCGCCAGACGGAAGCAAAAAGGCCTATTGCAGATACTGTCAGCAAAAACTGACGGGAAGTTTGACTGTCATGAAGAATCACGTAAAAGCAGCATTGGGACAACTGACTGTTGAGGGAGCAGTTGGAAACGAGCAAAGGCAAGAAAAAGAGAATAGTGATAGGATGGTATCAGCTGCTGAATTACGCCATGCAGCATGGGTTGCAGCTGAAGATATTCCTTTGACAAAAATTAATACTTTTTTCCAGTTTTGAAAAACTCTTTTGGGGATTCAGCTACAGCCAAACATACTGAAATGAAGCAAACTAAATTGACTGGCATTATTAAAAATGTTATAGGATTTCATGGAAAGGACACTTTAGCATCTGTTCTTCAGAAGAACTTTTTTTCAATAATCACTGACGAAACACAGACATATCAGATACAAAGTCCCTAGTTGTTATTGTGAAGTATGTAGACAGTGAGTATACCGTGAGGGAAGAATTCCTGGCACTACTAAAGGTGGACGACGCAACTGCAAGTGGGCAAAAGGATCTTCTGACAAAGTACTTTAAGAAAGTTGATGTTCCATTAGAAAATATGATTGGGCTTGGTTTTGATAATGCGTTGGTCAATATGGGGCGAGAAAACGGCCTCACTGAAGTCAAAATTTTCGTGAAGGAACTCATCAACTTCATAAGCGCAAGCCCTAAGAGAAAGTTGGAACTGAAGGTTTTCCAGGAGTTTTGTGAAATTGCCAACCACAGACTTCTGCAGATTAGCAACACGCGATGGTTGTCGCTTGAAGCCAGCATTAACAGATTACTTGAACAGTGGCCAGCCTTGCATTTGTATCTGACAGAGTTGTCCCTAACATCGTCGGACAGCTCTACAAGGGATAAAGCCAAAAAGCTGCTAAGTGCGATGGATATAGGCGTGAATAACGCCTACTTGTACTTCCTCTCGTATATACTGGCAAAGATCAACAAGTTCAACCTTGAGTTCCAGTCATGCGGAACAAGGAATTATTGCCTTTTGAGACGTACCCATGAGCTTTACTTCTCTACTCTGCTGTGTTTCCTTTGTCCTGAGAAGATCAAAGGTAACTTTACTTCCCTGAACGTGAGAAGTCCTGAAAACTTTTTGAAGCTTGAAAATGTTTGACTCGGGATGAATATCGAGTTGCACCTTGAAAGCCTGTCAGTGGAAGATTGATGTCACTGGGTGCAAGCTATTCGAAAAGCCTGCCTTGCCTATCTTATTGAACTTGCTAAGCAGATCCGTACTAGGATAAGACTGGATGGCCCTGTTCTTACATCTTTAGAACTTCTGGATCCACTGAAAGCTATGAGCAACGAAACTATGTCACTTTTCCCTCTTCTACAGAGGTTTAAACATGTTGCTGTTAGAGACTGCAGAAAGGAAGGGGAGAGGATGAAAATGCAGGAAGACCTTAATAGTGAGTACGAGGTAATTCAAATCCGAAGTGAATTTATTTCAGAAATAGTATCAGAATCAGATTTATAGTGTCCTCCTGCATTCTGGAAGAGGCTTACCAAACTGAAAGATGGTAGCGGGAAAGCCATGTTCTGAGTGCTCCCCAAGTTTATGTTGACCCTCTGTGCTTTGTCCCATGCTTCAGCTGGTGGAGAGCGTCAGTTTTCCAGTTTAAATATTGTCAAGGCGACTGGGCGAAACCGATTAAATATCGACACAGTTGGAGCTCTCATGCACTCCAAGCAACTCTGCCTCAGAGACACAAGATGTGTTTTGGAGCAGGAGATTCCGCCCGCTCCGATTGATGGATGCAGAAAATGGAAGATGAACGCGAAAGAACCCGGTCCCTGGGAAACAGAAGAGGGTGCAGGACCGGCGGTTAAGCTTTGAAAAAGTCAAATTTGGTCTATCGAATCGGACTTTATTATTATTGTTTTTACTTTGAATTTCATTTTTCGTGGTCGTTTTTTTTTTTTTTTGTACCTGAAATTTTTGTGAAGCTTAGTTGTAAGTAAATACTGAAACTAAAAACTTTCAGAAAAGTTTCTTAAAATAGGGAGTAAGGCCGAGCCTGTCGAAAATTAGGAGTCTGGAAGAAACTGTTTGGACCTAATGAATAACTAGGAACACATTTCCTACATAATTGAAGGCAAATAAGCCGAATGGCCAAAAGAAATCACATTAATATGTCGCACAAGCAGAAAAAAAAACGCACTAGCTACTTTTTAGTTTTGTTTTCATTTTGATGACAAAAGTATTTACTAGCGTTCTCACGCCAATGCGCGTGTCGCGGCAAAAGCCGCGACACGCGCACGTGTTTGGCAACATCTAGTAAAACGGAAGCCAATCTAGTAAATTTTTTGCCCAAAACTAGTAAAAACCAAATGGTCAGAGTGACAAAGCTGGGGCTGTAAAGGCCTAGACCAATACTGACGATGGGATCTTTTAGCCTTTTGAGAAGCAACCAGAACTAACGCGTCAAACCCCAAACAACAACCAGAACTAAGCAATAGTCAGAAAACTTTGACTAAGTTTAAGTAATTTTGTGCAGTTATATTACATTGTGAAAAATTAGGTTTGATAATTGTATGAATTAACTTAACAGAAATAGTAATAGTGCTTCTATTTTTATGTCTATGTATCTAGGATATGTATTTTTGCAGGACAGGCTACTCTTTTTGTCAAATCTTCAAGGTTCTGTCCATTGCATTCATTATATTTCACTAAATCTGCCAATTATATAGGCTCTATATTTTAAAAATCATAAAGAATATCAGACTTCCTATGGCAGTAAAAAGTGAAGCAAAATTTGGAAGGAGTATGAGTAATTTTCTCCTTATTATGTGGGCTCGTTAGCCCGCACTGAAATTATATTTGTTAATCAAACCCTTTCATTTTTTTTCTGAATCACTTCTGAATTTTGTCTGAATGGTGTTTGAGCAAATGCCAAATATAACTTGGGGGGGGGAAGAAGTTAATTTTAAGTTGGGGTTGAAAGAGGAAGAAATAAAATGGATTTTGAGTTTAAAAGGAGGGTCGATTGATGTTGGGGAAAGGGAGAGGAAACTTAAGGGTCATAGTGTTAACCCAGTCCCTTGTCCGATGTGTGAAGAAGATGATGAGGATATTTCTCATTTTTGGGGGAATTATAAAGAATTGGCAGATCTGATAAATGAGTGTTTTTCGTTAGTGTTGGCAGATAGAAGGTGAGTGGAAGGATTTCAGGATCACGAGTTAAAATGACATTAAGAAATTTGGCTAAGCATGTTGATGAAGGGCTGATACATCGTGAAAGATGTATCTCCTTATAAATATTTTTGTGAAGATTCATATATAAGTACGTTTTTTCTTTTTAATATATTTGTGTTTTTTGTTGGTTTTGTTATGTTTATGTTCTGTTTTTATTTCCTATGGCCCGATGGCTTTTTTTGAAAATATATACATACATACATATAAACCGTAAACTATGAAATAAATTTAAACCAGAACTGTGAGGCTTGAGGATTGATTGAAATCAAAATTTTGGGGCTAAGAAATCAAACAGATTATGTAAACACTTTAATCAGCTTTAGTCAATGGCATAATTTTAGTCTTTTTCTTAAAAAAAAATGTCCAAAATATCTCACAGGTGGTTTGTTTCAGTTTGAATGTTTTAGATGTATCAAGTTCGATTAATTTGTTTAATTCTAGCCATTGAAGACAATAAAATTGGCTGCTAGTTTGGCAGTCGGTCGTTTATCATGGCTGGTACTACAAACTCAACTATCACAATTCTTAAGTGAAAGCTGGGTAGGGGCAATATCACAACTAGCAGAGGAAGTAAGAGAAGAGGTGGATGACTTCGGTAAGAGTTATCGTTAAGATTAATTTCTGATTTGAGCACCTTCAAATATTTTTCAGATTCAATTTCCTTTATTATAGTTTTGCTTCCCCTAATACATTTCTTAAAATTACAACGTGGAAACCATGGATGCTTGAGACTAAAGGTCTTTTCCACTGACAAACCATATTCATGATACAGGATTATCAGTAGAATTATTAGTAGAACAAAGAAGCTTCAAACAAAGGTTTATAGAACAGGATTGTTGATTTTCAAGCTTAGCAACAACAATATTTATGAATCTATTGCCCCAATACACAGGAGTCAGCAAAATCATCAATTCAAACCCTCAAATTTACATTTTTTTAGCCAAGTTCTCAATTCAGGGGGAAAGGCCTCAAATCCCAAACCAGAACTGGGCTATACTCATTCTTGTTCATTTTCCTAAATTAACTGTGAAGTAACTAATATAGAAGCTTGTGAAAGATACTCAAAGTCTAAGAATGTTTTTTTTTAAAGTAGAATTATGCAAGAAATGTGAAAATGCATGATTAGTATTATGTTCCCAAAAAATTATTTTATGATAATTAAAGATTTATGAATGGGGAGCATTGAAAACCCCTCCAACCCTTTTATCTCTTTTTCTCCTTTCCGCTACCGACGTTTTGCGGGAATTTATTATGTTACACGTCACTTACAGAATAATTGCAAGAATTCTACATCTGTGTCTCTGAAGGACTAAATGATAACCTGCTGAAACTTAGTACAGAAATGAAACAAGTCTTGACTCCGTGCCTTAGGAAGCTAAAACCTAGCTTTGGAATGACTCGGTTTAAACACGAATTGTATCCAAATTGTAAAGTTTTACCGGCTGGTTGCAGACTGACTCAGTAAAAAAATAAGATAAGTCCAAGCTATGGATTGACTTGGTGTGAAGTCTTGACACACCCTAACTAGGTGCTAAAATGGGCAAACACTCTGCTGGAGAATGCCTCGATTCAAACTAAAACTTGATCAAAACCAAAAAATTTCTTAGCACGGTTGCACTTTGACTCAGTGCAAAAAAATAATCCTAGATGGGTTTGAAAACAGACTAAGTCCTGACTTAGGACATAACGAGCTAAGTGCTTATTACGTGTAGAAGAAGCTAAGCCTTGACTCAATACAAAATAAAGCAAAGTTCGGAGTTGATATTAAACAAACCCCAGTTGGAACTCAGTGTACAAACATTCAAAGTCCTTTCTCAGTTCAAAATCGAGCAAACCCCAAGCTGCAGACCAAAATGGGCTAAATAGAAGAAGTCCTGACTCTATACAAAATCCACCACTCCTCTAAGTTTAACTTCCTTCTCCCCCACTGCCAACGTCTTAGTAGTATGGTAGGCAGGTAATACTTAATTCAAATCTGAGACATTTGACTGTTTTCGATCTCTAGGATTGAAGGGCCATACTGTTTACTGTTTACTGTACTGTTTACTGTTTATTTAATTAATTCAACATAACAAAAAACATATACCCCCAACAGAGAGCAAAGCTCGTAAAATTGGGTGAAAAACAAAAAAAAAACAAAACAAAAAAAAAACATTTTCTCATCATAACAAAAGAGAGAAAGAAAAAAAAACCTGGTTAAAAAAAAAAAAAAAACATAACAAACATAAAGAAAACAAACGCTGGACAAGTGAGGCACGGAAGGCTATCCCAACATGGGTAACAAATATAAACAAAAAAAAATAATAATAATAAAAAAATTCTATTCCACCATCACAGGTCAATACATAATTTTAATATTTTCTTCCTTAGAACTGATATTTGCCGAAATGATGCCTCAATTTGAATTCTATCTTTCAGCCTATATTTATTTGAAATAAATGGTATTTGGTATCTAATTGAAAATCTAGATCTTTCACAATTAACAAAGGGAATTCGATATGTTCCAGAACACCTAAGAGCCGAAGGAGGGGGCAGAATCAACAGAGATTTTTCATAAAAATAACTATTAGGATCTTGTATTTTAAAATGCCATATAGATATATTAAGTTCTCTTATATGTTTCAGATCTAATAAATTCAAGAAAAGAAATAATGTTTCATTTTCCGATGCATCTCTAAGTTTTGATGGACGATGTAAAAAATTTCCAAGTATTCTCACTGCTTTATTTTGAAGGATCTGTAGGGGTTTTATATGCGTCCAAAAAGTATTTAAATAAATAATTGTGCAATAATTTAAATAAGGAGCAATCAAAGAATGATAAATTATTTTTAAAATTGAAAATGGAAAAACATGTTGCAAACGATACATAGATCCAATATTTTGCGAAAGTTTCACCCTTAAATGATCAATATGATTTTGAAATGACAAAAGGGGATCAATAAAAACTCCTAAATAACGATACGATTGAACTCTACGCATTTTATGCTCACCAACTTGAAGCTCCTGACATGAAATTTTTTTAGTAGCACGTTTTGAATGACCAAAAACCATAAATTCAGTCTTCTTAAAATTCGGTACTAAATAATTAGAAACAAACCATCGATTAACTGAACTAACAGTGTTAAACAAATTTTGAATCTATGTAGATGAATCCTTCGCTTTAACAGAAACAGCTGTGTCATCTGCAAATAAAATTGCAAGACCATTATTTCCCTGCAAACATCGTGGAAGATCATTAATATACATCAAAAATAAAAGCGGACCTAATACCGATCCTTGTGGGACACCAATATCTTCAAGATCATTTAAACTAGACAAATGTCCATCAACATCTACCACGATTTTACGTCCATAAAGGTATGATCTTATTATTTCTAGTCCTTTCCCTCTTATACCGGAATTTTCCATTTTATCAAAAAGAATTTCATGGTTTAAAGTGTCAAATGCTTTTTTAACATCATAAAAAACAGTAGATACATGATAATTACTATCTAAGCAGTCATTTATTTCTAATACAAGAGCTGCAACTGCTTGTTCCGTCGAATGGCCTGCCCTAAATCCAAACTGATATTTGGTAAAAAAATTTATTTTATCTAGATAATTAGTAATCCTTCCTTTTAGAATTTTTTCCAATACTTTAGACAATGGTGATAAAATTGCAATAGGACGATAATTATTTGTATCAGATTTATCTCCTTTTTTATGCAATGGTATTACACGTGCAATTTTCCATCTTTTAGGAAATGTACCTGAGAAAATACATATATTTAAAATATGAAGCAATGGTTCAAAAATTACACCTGCAATATTTTTTAGCAAATTAGTTGAAAGTTCATCATATCCCAATGAATTACCATTTTTTAAATTCTTAATGACCTTTTGAAATTCTGCAAAAGTAACCGGGGCCATAAATATGCTCGTATCTTCAGTGGGCGGTAGATATTTTTTATGCGACCTTGGGGAAGAAAGGTCAACTTCTCCTGAAACAACAGATGATCCAATACTAGCAAAATATTCACTAAACTTCTTAGCAACAGCTTGTGGTCCTCTAAATTCTTTACCATTAATATCAAATAACACTTCAGGGTGTAACAACTTTTTATTTCTTCCAATTTTATCATTAATCAAACTCCAAGTTTTTCTAGGGGAATCTGAATTTCGAAAAGATTTTTCATAATAAAGTCTTTCACTTACTCTAAGGATCCTTACCAGCATATTCTTATAATTTTTAAAACGCGTTATATTTATTTCCGTGGGATATTTTATTCTAATTTTATATAAACGATTTTTCTCATTAATAGATCTCAAAAGTGATTCATTTATCCAAGGTTTTTTTGGGGTAAGTTTCTTTCCTCTCGGGCTCTTATATGGGCAAAAAAGATCAAGCTTTTCATTCATAATATAATAAAATTTATCTAATGATTGGTTCGGATCCTTCTCATCAATTACAGGACTCCAATCAACATCACCAAGCCCTTCTTTTAACCTTAACACATTTTAATGTGAAAAATCTCTACGCTTGGTTTGATTTTTTTTATTATGCGGAAAATTTATAAGAAAATCAGACATAATTATACAGTGGTCAGATGAATCATCAGGAATAATAAATGTATTAACAGCACTATAAGGTGAAAAAATATTATCAATAAGTGAAAATGATGTATCAGCTATTCTAGAGGGCACAAAACATACGGGGTTTAGTCCATAAGATAGTGGGCCCTCCAAAACCTGCAAAATATTTCTATCTATTCTATTCTGATCTGCAGATAGGAGTTTCATTAAATCAATATTAAAATCACCCATAACTAAATAAGGAGTATTAAGACTAGCTAATTTATCCAACATACTTTCAAAATGATTTTTAAATTCTATCTGGCTGGATGACGGAGTACGGTAAATAACTGCAATTAAAAACTTCCGATTATTTGGAAAAGAGCATTCAACTACACAAGATTCAAAAATCATTTCAATATTCATTGGCAAAAAATCAATCCTTATACGTGCTGGTATGCAATTTTTAATCAAAACACCTAGACCCCCTTGTTTTTGTCTTTTCCGACCGATGTGAAAAAATTGGTAATCTTTTACATGTATATTTTACATGTATATTATTGGGGCTGTGGTTCTGTCCACCAGCCCCCTCCACCACCTGCGCCATGACCACTAACGCCATAGATTTTTTTGCGAAGAGGTAGGAAAGTGGTACGCTCTTTGAATAGGAATCAGAAATATGTTTTCGATCTGCATGATTGAAGGCGGAAAGTAAGAGCATGGCTTCTCCAAAATGGCACCTCACTGTAATATTTTCATTATTAGGCTTGTATGACTTATAGGGTCTCAATATCTGGCCAAGAGGATGGGGGAAAGAATTACCAGAGGCGTACGCTACTCCCATGACTCACTGATATTCTGTAGAAAAGAGCCTGGATTACTTGAAATTTTATGGGTACATAGTTAGAAACAGAGAGACTTTCCTCAAGGAGTTACAGGCCTCGGCCTCTTTTTGGTTCAGGCACTAGCAGGCTTAAAAAATGAAAAAGAATCAAAATTCTAGGACATCCTGAACTCTGACAATTTGAAGACTTATAGTGCCTGAAATTTATGGTTGTTTAGTCTAATGTCCCATAGTGGAGTTCTCTTGGCTGTACTTACCTACTTACCAACTTTAAGTGAATCTCAGCACTTTTGATTTGCTGGTTACTTCCCCTGTAAGTTACCGAAGAATTTACCGATACTAGGCTATCAGTCCCAGATGAATCAATCAAAGCTCTTTCAATTCTTAAGCTTTTCTATACTTGGCTATAGTCTACGGGAAACTCGCTGACTCATTCTCTTGCTTATTGATCCAAAGCTGTCCTAGGTTACTTGCGTCTATCCTTATGATTGGAACTTCTCCTGACTGCAATGCATGATTGGAGACTGAAAGAGAGTCTATTACATGTCCCTCCGACCTTCCTTCCTCCCCTTCCAGCTAAAAAAAGCATTCTTTGGATGACTTTTTTTTTCACAGTAAAATCAATACTTCAACAAATTAAAGAATAAGACTTGGTCCATAGTGACTGAAAATTACAATATTTTAGAAAGAAAGCCACTACTTTCTGAAAAAAAATTCAATTGATACTTATTCAAAAATGGAGATTTCCGACTTAATACTAAATATAACTGTGACGAAAAAATTTTGAGTATCTGATAAAGATCTAGAGGCCCTATAAAAATACTTGTAAAGCAAAATTAAGAGTGCATCATTGGAAGACTATGCATGCACAGAACCCCTTAATAGGAGTTTTACAGTCACCAATCTTGAAATTCAAAATAAATCATATTTTAACATTGGTAACAATGTTCCTTGTTCCTTGTTTTTCTTCCTTTTTTGCTAGCACTAACAAGTTAGTCTTGACATCTAGTACCCTTATTAATCAGACAGTTCGTGGTAACAAACTGTAAGTAAGGAGTGACTCGGCTAAATAGGAACCGAAACTATAAAAAATGAAATTTTGATATCAACAGATAAATAAAAAAAATTGGTTATTTATGCTGATCCAAAAAAAACAAACTTTTTTCAACTGAAAGTAATGAGCATCATTATAACTTAAAACAAACAGAAACTATTACGTACAAGTGGGTCGTTGCACTTTCTCAACACCTCCCTCTATGCGCTAATGTTTTGGTAAATTTCTCAAGTGTAAAATTTCCGCCGAAAAATTTAGTTCTTGGAAACTTTCCTCCCCATGGAAAATATCCCCGTGGAAAATCCCACCAGCAGAAAATTTGCCTCCACCCCATCCGAATAATGTATGCATATTTCCCAATAACATAAACAATGGACAAATTTCGTAAATTAAAGAACTCCCTGGGGGCTGTGGGGGTCATGATATCTTCAAAGACAAAGTTGTTTGGCCTTTCAACTATGCTGAACAAACGGCTATCTCAAAATTTTGATCGGACGATTTTGAGAAACAAAGGACGTGGGAGGGGGCCTAGCTACCTTTTCCCAAAAATTGGCACTTAAAAAGGGCACTGGAACTTCTGTTTTCCGTTCGAATGAGCCCTCTCCCGATATTCTAGGACCACTGGGTCAATACGATCACCCCTGGGAAAAGAGCAAAAAAAAATTATAAACACGCATCCGTGATCTTTCTTCTGGCAAAACTGAAAGATTCCACATTTTTGCAGATAAAAGCTTGTAACTTCTACATTAGGGTTTCTCTTATACGTAGGATCTAATAATGTGATTGTTATTAAGATTCTATAACTTTTGAGCGTTTTTTATTTTGCCTTTTTTCAAAATAAGGCTAATTTGCTCAGGCTCGTAGTCTTTAATGTGTATGTTTAAAGTTAATAAAACTTATGCATTTAAAATCAGCATAAAAATCCAATTCTTTTGACACATCTATTGGTATCAAAATTCAGTTTTTTTTGTAGTTTCGGTTACTATTGTGCCGGGTCACTCCTTACTTTTGACTCGGTTATTTATTGTAATTTTTGTTCGTTTTGGGTTTCATTTATTTATCGATGCTAGTTTCACGCTTGGTAGATTAATTGATTTCATTTTTGCTCATTTTTGGCTTAATGGAGTTCTTTACTTTTCTTTGAAAAACTTATTTTGCGGAAAAAGTTTTTTTAAGCAATTTCTGTTCGTTTTAAATTGACATAGTCTTTTCAGGAAAAAAGAAAATAATACTTTAAATCTTTTCGTTCTTTAAGACTTTATAGTTTGGCCTGCTATTTGTATGCTGAGGAAAAATTCTCAGCAATTTTTAACAACATACACCCTGTAAAAAGTCTGGACACAAATAGTAGTGTTTAATTTAGTTTCATATCTCCTCTAGTTGACCTGAAAAAGAAAACTTGATACCATTCGCAAAAAAAAAACTGTTTACTTTCTTTGATAGCTGGGATACACTTACGCTATTCTGATTTGGTTAAATTTTAAGAGAAGAAGTAGCCCCGAAAATCTGAACATAATACCCTCAGTCGTTCTTGGGATACTGTTGAGATGCCTTATTGGCAATTAGCATTAACCCAGTGCATTTTGATTTAATCTTAAGGTAACATTTAGTTTTTAACATAATGGGCAAATGGGAGGGTGGGCGTGGGAGGAGGATTAGTACTATTAAAGTACTAATACGACTATTAAAAAGAGCATTAGCCCTTTCTATTGTCAATTGAATAAGCCCTTTTCGAAGTTCCTACGACAACTCCTTCGATACGAAGGGCCCTGGTCTAAACAAAAAAAATAATACATTGTAGCCACATGGATCTTTACTATAAAAATGTCAAGCCTTCCAATTACTTTCGACTATTAAAAAGGGCAAAAGACCATTCAATTTCCAATCGAATGAGCCCTTTTTGAGTTTATACAACAACGCTTTCTACAAACACCTTTTATGCCCCCAGGGCATAAATTACAACCCTTGGCCTGAGGATTGCGAGGGTTGTCATCCTCAAAGACCTAATTTCCAGAACTTTCAACTACGTTAAACAAAATGGCTATCTCAAAATTTTGATTGGATATGTTTGGGGAAATGATGGGCGTGAGAGGGGCGTTAGATGCCCCAGGGCATAACTTACAACCCGTGCCCAGTGGGCTGGGGGGGAGGGGTTGTCATCCTCTAAGTCCTAATTTCCAGAACTTTCAACTACGTTGAACAAAATTGCTGTCTCAAAATTTTGATTGTATGTGTTTGGGGAAATGCGGGAGTAAGAGGGGGGTTAGCAGCCCTCCAATTACTTCCCAGCATTAAAAAGGGCACTAGCCCTTTCAATTTCCAATCGAATGAGCCCTTTTTGAAGTTTCTACAACAACGCTGTCGATAAAAACCTTGTACGCCCCAGGGCATACCTTACAACCCTTTTCCTGAGGGCTGTGAGGGGATAGTCATCCTCAAAGACATAATTCCGGACCTTTCAACTACGTTGAACAAAATGACAATCTAAAAAATTTAATTGGATGTGTTTGGGCAAATGGTGGTCGTGAGAGGGGGGCCCTGGGCCCCCCCCCCCACGACCACTTCCATGCCTTCCAATCACTTCCGACTATTAAAAAGGGCACTAGCCGTTTCAATTTCCAATCGAATGATTCCTTTTTGAAGTTTCTACGACAACACATTCTATAAAAAAAAAACTTGCCCTGAGGGCTGTCGGGGGAATGCCATCCTCAAATATATAATTTCCGGACCTTTCAACTACGTCGAACAAAGTGGTCATCTCAAAATTTTGATTGGATGTGTTTGGGGAAATGGTGGGTGTGAGAGGGGTGTTAGTTATCCTCCAATCACTTTCCACTATTAAAAAGGGCACAAACCCTTCTAATTTCCAATCGAATAAGCCATTTTTGAGGTTTCTACAACATCACTATCTATAAAAACCTTATTTGCCCCCAGGGCATAACTTACAACCCTTTCCCCGAGGGGTTGACTGTTAAAAAGAGCACTAGCCCTTTGAATTTCCAATCGACTGAGCCCTTTTTCAAGTTTCTCCGACAAAGCTTTCAGTAAAAACCTTATATGAGTAGAGATGGGGGTGCCAGTCCAGGGGGGACTCCTTATATGGGCATAGAACCACGTGGTTTATGGACTTTGTCAGTGAGAATTTGAAAAACAGGAATTTTGTCACATTTATGGATGGTTTTATGGACTTTGTCAGTGAGAATGAAAAAACAGAAACTTTGTCACATTTATGGATGGTTTCATGGATGGTTATGTGTGTTGATTATTTGTTGGTTTTATGGATTTTGTCAGTGAGAATGAAAAAACAGGAATTTTCTCACTTGAAAAACCAGGAATTTTGTCTGTTTTATGGACTTTGTCAGTGGGAATGAAAAAACAGAAAGTTTGTCACATTTATGTCTGTTTTCATGGATGGTTATGTGTGTTGATTATTTGATGGTTTTATGGATTTTTTCAGTGAGAATGGAAAAACAGGAACTTTGACACTTCCTTCTTGTTGTTGTTCAAGCCAGATGTTACGAGTTTCCGGGAAACAGTATTTGTTATTGTTGTTTCCAAGCCAAATGTTACGAGTTCCCGGGAAACAGTTAATTAATGTCTGACAGATGACGTCAAGTTAAGTAATGTCCTTTGCATTTCCAAAGAGAATTGTCTAGGAGAAACAGCTAGATCACACATGATGTCATGATTGATTGATTGACACGAAAGGGGAATTAATTTGTTGTTCTAAAGAGAATTGATTCACGAAAGGGAAATTAATTTGTTGTTTCTAACAAGAGAATCGTTTCCGAGCAGACGTATTGATCTTAGCACGCGAAAAGGTTTCCAAATAATTTGAAATGCATTGGCGCAGAGATGCCAAACAAAAGGAACATGTCGAAATTCCGTTTAGGGATAATTTTGGCGAAACCGTTTTAGCTATTTTATGGAACTATTACGGCGAAACAGCTAGAGACATTTTAAAAGGTGATTTTTGAAGAGATTTTGGAGGAGGTTTTGAGTGTGGTCGTTATA
>JAQQPU010000015.1:74566-89499 GCA_029168905.1 Artemia sp. Kazakhstan ARC1039 | reverse complement strand
TTTCCTATCGAATGAGTTCTGTTTGAAGTTTCTACGGCAAAGCTGTCTATAAAAGCCTTTTATGGCCCCAGGGCATAACTTACAACCCTTGCCGTGAGGGCTCTGGGGGAGTGTCCTCCTCAAAAACATAATTTCTATGTGAAAATCATCTACGCTGAACAAAATGGCAAAATGTTGATTGGATGTGTTTGGGGAAATGGTGGGCGTGGAAGGGGTGTTAGTTGCCTTCCATCACTTTCGACTATCAAAAAGGGCACAAGCCACTTCAGTTTCCAATTGAATCAGCCCTTCTCCAAGTTTCTACGACAACTCCTTCGATACGAAGTGCCCTGGTCTAAAAGAAAAAAAATAATACATTTTGCCAACATCGTTCTTTACTTAGGCAGCGCGATTGCGCTGTCTATGATAAGAAGTTGTTTTAAACTGCCAAAAAAAAATTAGCGTGAAGAGCAAGGTATCGAGGAGGGAAGTAACTCGTTCATATACGAAAAAATTTTCTTCATTTTGAGTTTTAATGTCGCTCCTTACTTTCAGTTGAAAAACCTGTATTTTATTAGTTTTTATCGCTAATATTACTTTCTTCCTATAATACTTAATTAGTTAGTATTACTTTTTGTATTTGCAAAAGAGATCAAACCGAAAAGCACTGTTTTGGCCATTTTATGCTACTACTTTTGTTTTAACCCACTATCATTTTTGGTAATTTTATTTGGTCCTCAAGTTTGACTTGATTATTCGTCTTAATTTCTGATTGTTTTCGTTTTCATTTACAGCAATTGTCTTACAAGAGCAACACTTCAGTTTTGTCCGGGTTTTGTTTTTTCTTATTTTTCCTACTGCTTCGACTTAAGCTTATTGTAAAAAAAAGTAGTAAGGGTGTAACCTCCACGGTCATAAAGAAATTATGGACCTAAGACTGGATTATTGAAACACTGAAACATGTTTCTACTTTTGACTGGAAAGCTTCGTTCTAGCAGGCAAGCAGAGAGGTGCCAGCTTTAAGTTGAAGTTGGCCTTAAACTAAAAGATACTTTAGGTGTGCAACAGTTACCTGGCCGAGACGCCATAGAAATTGGAGCTTTACCTTTGCTCCTTTCTAAGCAGTGATACTAGAAAATTGGCTAGAGGCAAGAACCTGTCTTGCCTTCAGAGTTCTGTTCTGTTAACGTTTATGAGGTAGCATTTTTTATGCTTTGCCACGGTTGCTTATCATAAGGATAAGTTTTGAGGGAGTTATCGTAGAAACTTCAATAAGGGCTCATTCGATTGGAAATTGGATTGGCTAGAACCCTTTTTAAGAGACGAAAGTGATTTCAAGTGATTTGAGGGGGAGGGAAACTATCCCCCCCTGCCCATCATTACCCCAAACATATCCAATCAAAATTTTGAGATAGCCATTTTGTTCAGCGTAGTTGATTTTCATATAAAACATATTTTTTTGAGGAGGACACTCCCCCACAATCCTCGGGGCATGGGTTTTAAGTTATGCACTGGGGGCATATAAGATTTTTATAGAAGGCATTGTCGTAGAAACTTCAAAACAGGCTCATTCGATTGGAAATTAAAAGGGCTAGTACTTTTTTTAATAGTCAACAGTGATTTAGTCCCCCCCCCACGCCCATTAATCCCCCAAACACATCCAACCAAAATTTAGAGATAGCCATTTTGTTCAGCGTAGTTGATTTCTAGATAGAAAATATGTTTTTGAGGAAAACACTCCCCCACAACCCTCAGGGCAAGGGTTTTAAGTTATGCCCTGTGGGCATATAAGGTTTTTATTGAATTCTTTGTCGTAGAAACTTGAAAAATGGCTCATTCAATTGGAAATTCAAAGGGCTAGTACCCTTTTTCATAGTCGAAAGTGATTTGAGGGCAACTAACCCCCCTCTCACGCCCACCTTTTCCCCTAACACGTCCAATCAAAATTTTTATGTAGCCATTTCATTCAACGTAGTTGAAAGTATTGGAAATTAGGTTTTTAAGGGTGACAACCCCTCCCCCCAGAGCCCTCAGGGCAAGGTTTGTAAGTTATGCCCTGAGGGGATATAAAGTTGTTATTGGTCGTAGAAACTTCAAAAGGGTTCATTCAGTTGGAAATTGAAAGGGCTAGTGCCTTTTTTAATAGTTGAAAGTGATTGGATAGCGACTAACGCCCCTCTCACGCCCACCATTTTCCCAAACACATCGAATTAAAATTTTGAGATATCCATTTTGTTCAACGTAGTTGAAAGTTCTGGAAATTAGGTCTTTTAGGATGATAACCCCATCAGAGCCCTCAGTGTAAGGGTTGTAAGTTATGCCCTGGGGCATATAAAGTTTTTATTGAAAGCGTTGGCGTAGAAACTTCAAAAGGACTCATTCAATTGGAAACTGAAAGGGCTAGCGCCTTTTTTGATAGTTGGAATTGATTGGATAGCGACTAATGCCCCTCTCACGCCCACCATTTTCCAAAACCCATCAAATCAAAATTTTGAGATATCCATTTTGTTCAACGCAGTTGAACGTTCTGGAAATTAGGTCTTTTAGGATGATAACCCCCTCAGAGCTCTCAGCGCAAGGGTTGTAAGTAATGCCCTGGGGGCATATGAGGTTTATATAGAAATTTGTTGTATATATCATAGGCAACTCGATCACGCTGCCTAAGTAAAGAACGGGGACACTCGAGAACGAGACAAGAAACGGGGACTAAGTAAAGAGGAGGACACTCCCCCACAACTCTCATGGCAAGGGTTTTAAGTTATGCTCTGGGGACATATATGAACGATGTTGGCATAATGTATTATTTATTAATTTTAACCTTTAAAGCAGGGCACTTCCTATCGCAGAAGTCGTCATAGAAACTTTGAAAAGGGCTCATTCAATTGGAGATTGGAGTGGCTTGTGCCCTTTTTAATATTCGAAAGTGATTGGAAGGCGACTAACACCCCTTCAACGCCCACCGTTTCCCGAAACACATCCAATCAAAATTTCGAGTTACCCATTTTGTTCAGTGTAGATGATTTCCAGATAGAAATTATGTTTTTGAGGATCATCCCCCACAGCCCTTAGGGCAAGGTTTGTAAGTTATGCCCTGGGGGCATATACGGTTTTTTATAGAAGGTGTTGTCGTAGAAACTTCAAAAAAGGTTCATTCGATTGGTTATTCAAAGGGCTACTACCCTTTTTAATAGTCAAAAGTGATTGGAGGGCAACTAGCCTGCCCACCTTTTCCGCAAACACATCTACTCAAAACTTTGAGACAGCCATTTTATTCAAAGTAGTTTTAAGTTCTGGAAATTAGGTCTTTGAGGATGACAACACCCCCACAGCCCTCAGGGCAAGGGTTGTAAACTATGCCCAGGGGGCATATAAGGTTTTTGTATAGCGCGTTGTCGTAGAAACTTCAAAAAGGGTACATTCGATTGGAAAATGAAATGGCTAGTGCTCTTTTTAGTAGTTGAAAGTGATTGGAAAGCAACTAACACCCCTTCCACGCCCACAATTTCCCCAGACACATCCAATAAAGATTTTGAGATAGCCATTTTGTTCCACGCTGTTCCAAGTTCAGAAAATTATACCTTTGAGCAGGACACTCCCCCCACAGTCTTCAGGGCAAGGGTTATAAGTTATGCCCTGGGGCATATAAGGTTTTATTGAAGTCTTTGTCGTAGAAACTTGAAAAAGAGCTAATTCAATAGGAAATTCAAAGAGCTAGTGCCCTTTTTAATAGTCGAAAATGATTTGAGGGCAACTAACCCCCGTCTCACGCCCATCTTTTGTCCAAACACATCCAGTCAATATTTTAGATAGACATTTTATTCAAGGTAGTTGAAAGTTTTGGAAATTAGGTCTTTAAGGATGGCAACAACTCCCCCCACCGCTCCACAGCCCTCAGGGCAAGGGTTGTAATTTATTTCCTGGGGGCATATAAGGTTTTTATTGAAAGGGTAGAAACTTCAAAAGTGTTCATTCAATTGGAAAGTGAAAGGGTTAGGGCCTTTTTAATAGTTGAAAGTGATTGGAGAGCGACTAACGCCCAGTATTTTCCCAAACACATCCAATCAAATTTTTGAGATATCCCTTTTGTTCAACGTAGTTGAAAGTTCTTGAAATTAGGTCTTTTAGGATGATAAACCCCTCAGAGCCCTCAGTGCAAGGGTTGTGAGTTATACCCTGGGGGGCTTATAAAGTTTATATAGAAAGCTGTTACAGAAATTTCAAAAGGGGCTCATTTGATTGGAAATTGAAATTTCCCTTTTTAATAGTCGAAAGTGAGTAGAGAGTAATTAACCCCCCTCTTACGCCCACCATTTCCCCAAAAACATTCAATCAAAGTTTAGAGATAGCCATTTTGTTCAACGCAGTCGAAAGTTCTGGAAACTATGTATCTAAGGATGATAAACCCCTCAGAGTCCTAAGGGCAAAGGTTGTAAGTTCCTCCCTGGGGGCATATAAGTTTTTTTAGAAAGCCTTGTAGTAGAAACTTAAAAAAAGGCTCATTCGACTGGAAATTCAAAGGGCTAGTGCCCTTTTTAATAGTCGAAAGTGATTGGAGAAAACTAACACCCCTCTCACTCCCACCTTTTCCCCAAACACATCCAATCAAAATTTTAAGATTGCCATTTTGTTCAACGTAGTTGAAAGTTCTGGAAATTAGGGCTTAGAGGATGACAACCCCTCCCTTCAGCCCACAGGGCACGGGTTGTAGGTTATGCCCTGGGGCATCTAACACCCCTCTCACGCCCACCATTTCCCCAAACATATCCAATCAAAATTTTGAGATAGCCATTTTGTTTAACGAAGTTGAAAGTTCTGGAAATTAGGTCTTTGAGGATGACAACCCTCGCAACTCTCAGGGCAATGGTAGTAATTTATACCCTGGGGGCATAAAAGGTGTTTATAGAAAGCGTTGTTGTAGAAACTCAAAAGGGCTCATTCGATTGGAAATTGCCGACCTTTTCCCCAAACACATCCAATCGAAATTTTTAGATATTCCCCCACAGCCCTCAGGATAAGGGTTGACAGTTATGCCCTGGGAGAATATTAGGTTTTTATTGAAAGCTTTGTTGGAGAAACTTGAAAAGGGGCTCAGTCGATTGGAAACTCAAAGGGCTAGTGCCCTTTTTAAGGTTTTTATCGACAGCGTTGTTGCAGCAACAAAAAGGGCTAATTCGATTGGAAACTGAAAGGGCTAGTGCCCTTTTTAATGCTCGGAAGTGATTGGAGGGCACCTAACCCCCCTCTTACGCCCAACATTTCCCCAAATACATACGATCAAAATTTTGAAACAGCAATTTTGTTCAACGTAGTTGAAAGTTCTGGAAATTAGGTATTAGAGGATGACTACGCCTCTCCCCCAGTCCACAGGGCACGGGTTGTAAGTTTTGCCCTGGGGTATCTAACGCCCCTCTCATGCCCACCATTTGCCCAAACATGTCCAATCAAAATTTTGAGATATTCATTTTGTTTAACATAGTTGAAAGTTCTGGAAATTAGGTCTTTGAGGATGACAACCCTCGCAACCCTCAGTGCAAGGATTGTAATTTATACCCTGGGGGCATAAAAGGTGTTTATAGAAAGTGTTGTTGTAGAAACTCAAAAAGGGCTCATTCGATTGGAAATTGAATGGTCTTTTGCCCTTTTTAATAATCGAAAGTGATTGGAAGGCTTGACATTTCTATAGTAAAGATCGATGTGGTTACAATGTCTTATTTTTTTGTTTTGGCCATTATTTTTTTGTTTAGATAGAGTTGTCGTAAAACTACAAAAGGGGCTCATTCAATTCGAAATTGAGAGGGCTAGTGCCCTTTGTAATAGTCGGAAGTGATTGGAGGGTGACTAAACCCCCTCTCACGCCCACCATTCCTCCAAACACATCCAATCAAAATTTTCAGACAGCTATTTTGTTCAACATTGTAGAAAGTTTTGGAAATTAGGTCTTTGAGAATGACCCCCCCCCCCCCATCACTCAGGTCAAGGGTTGTAAGTTATGCCCTGGGGGATGTATGATTTTTATTGAAAGTTTTGTTGAAGAAACTTCAAAAGGGCTCATTTGATTGGAAATTGAAAGGGCTAGGGGTATTTTTAATAATTGAAAGTGAATCGAGAGCGACTACCGCCCCTCTCACGCCCACCATTTCCCCAAACACATCCAATCAAAATTTTGAGATAGCCATTTTGTTTAACGCAGTTGAAAGTTCTGGAAATTTGGTTTTAGAGGATGACAACCATCCTAACAGACCTTAAGGTAAGGATTGTAATTTATGCCCTGGGGGCATATAAGGTGTTTATAAAAAGCGTTATCGTTTCCCAAAGGGTTCATTCGATTTGAAATTGAAAGGCCTAGTGCCCTTTTTAATAATCGAAAGTGATTGGAAGGCTTGACATTTTCAAACAGTTCGTGGTAACGAACTGTAAGTAAGGAGCGACCCGGCTCAATGGTAATCGAAACTCTAAAAAACGGAATTTTGATACCTCAAAAGAATCAGATTTTAATTCTGATTTCAAATATATAAGTTTCATCAAGTTTAGTGCTACCCATCAAAAGTTACATGGCTGAGAAAATTTGGCTGATTTTACAAAAAAGGGGGAAAGACCCCCTAAAAGTTATAGAGCCTTAATGAAAATCATACCATCATATTCAGTGTATCAGAGACCCCAACTCTAGAGGTTTCAAGCACCTATCTACAAAAATGTGGAATTTTGCATTTTTTGCCAGAAGAGAGATCACGGATGCATGTTTTTTTGTATTTTGTTGTTTTTTTTCCCAGGGGTGACCGTATCGACCCAGTGGTTCTAGAATATCGTGGGAGGGCTCATTGGAATGGAAATTAAAAGTTCTAGTTTCCTTTTTAAGTGACCAAAAAATGGAGGGCAACTAGGCCCCCTCCCACGCTCATTTTTTGCGCAAAGTTACCAGATCAAAATTTTGAGATAGCCATTTTGTTCAGCATGGTCCAAAATATAATAACTATGTCTTTTAGAATGAATTAATCCCCCGAAGTTCCCAGGGGAAGGGCTGAAAGTTATGAACTTTACCCAATGTTAACAAATAGTATTGGTTATTGGGAAGTATACCGACGTTTTCAGGGGGGATTTTTTCTGGTAGGGGGGAGGGAGTTGGGTCGGGGGTTATATGGAAGGATCTTTCCATGAAGGAAGTTTTCATGGGGGAAAGGACATTGCTATGAAAGGGGCGCCGGATTTCACAGCATTATTAAAGAAAAAGATCAGAAATTAAATAAAAAAAGTTTTTCAAATGAAAGTAAGGAGCAACATCAAAACTTAAAACGAACAGAAAATATTACGCATATGATTGGGTTCACCCCCTAGTCAATACCTCGCTCTTTAAGCGAAAGATTTTTTAATACTTCCATAAGAGCTATTTATTCTAATTAACGGCCTTTGTGATTTAGGGGTCATTTTTAAAGAGTTGGAAAAAAAATTCGAACTTTAGCTTAAAGAGCAAGGTATTGACTAGGGGGCGAACGCCCTAATATGCGCATTAAAAATCAATGAATATAGAAGTTCGTTACGTAAGTTAATTCGTCAGTTACGTACATTATTACTAATAAAAAGGTTCGTAAATAAAATTAAACAAGTTTCGAGAAAGCCATTTAACCAAAAAAAAGTAAAATTAATATGCACATTTCGTTTTAATTATTCATGTACGGTGAGCCAAAATGAAACCCTGTATTAATTCAAAAACTTTCAAAAATTAAGTAAAAAAACAAGTTTTTTTAACTGAAAGTAAGGAACGAGGTTAAAACCTAAAACGAACAGAAATTATTCCGTATATGAAAGGTGATGTGCCCTCCTCAACGCCTTGCTCTTTACGCTAAAGTTTGACTTTCTCGCATTTTTTTAACAATAAAAAACTTTAGCCTAAAGAGCGAGGCGTTGAGGAGGGCAGGATAACTTATTTTAATTTTGTTGCAATAACTTCGAGCTCACAAGCAATTTGATTTGAGGAAATCCCCATAACCTATAAAGAAGAGGAGCAAAGGCATTAAACAGAATCATTCGACGTACTGTTATCGAGAATTATGTTGTTTTTTTTCCTTTTTGTTTTGAAATTATAGCCAGCCGGATGTCAGAATAAATAGCCAGTTTAAACCTTCAGAAAGTTTGTGTCACTCCACTGAATTAGAGAAGCTTTCTATTCGTAAGCCACCCTTTGAGTGTGTACCACTATCAGAGGCGACGCTATAGCGATGCCTATAGTAAAGGCCATTCGGTTCCAATGTTTTATTATTTTTTCCCCTCCAGAGGCACTTCATATGGAAAGGATCGTCGTAGAAACTTCAAAGAAGGCTAATTCAATTGGAAATCGAGAGTTCTCGTGCCCTTTTTAATAGTTGAAAGGGATTGGAGGGCAACTAGCCCCCCCCACGCCCATCATTCCCCCA
Source organism: Artemia sp. Kazakhstan ARC1039 (assembly GCA_029168905.1). Classification (NCBI taxonomy): domain Eukaryota; kingdom Metazoa; phylum Arthropoda; class Branchiopoda; order Anostraca; family Artemiidae; genus Artemia; species Artemia sp. Kazakhstan ARC1039. The sequence continues at coordinate 81,112 of JAQQPU010000015.1, read as the reverse complement.
AACGCATCCAATCAAAATTTTAAGATAGCCATTTTGTTCAACGTAGTTGATTTCCAAATAGAAAATATGTTTTTGAGGAGGACACTCTCCCACAACCCTCAGGGCAAGGGTTTTAAGTTATGCCCTGGGGGTATATAAGGTTTTTATAGAAGGCGTTGTCATAGAAACTTCAAAAAAGGTTCATTCAATTGGAAATTCAAAGGGCTAGTGCCCTTTGTAATAGTCGAAAGTGATTGAAGGGCAACTAATACCCCTTCCACGCCCACTATTTATCCAAACACATTCAATCAAAATTTTGAGATAACCATTTTGTTCAGCGTAGTTCATTTCCTGATAGAAGATATGTTTTGAGGAGGACACTCCCCCACAACCCTCAGGGCAAGGGTTTTAAGTTATGCCCTGGGGGTATATAAGGCTTTTATAGAAGGCGTTGTCGTAGAAACTTCAAAAAAGGCTCATTCAATTGAGATTCAAAGGGCTAGTGCCCTTTTTAATAGTCGAAAATGATTGGAGTGCAACTAACCCTCCTCTCACGCCCACCTTTTCCCAATCAAAATTTTGAGATAGCAATTTCATTAAACGTAATTCTAAGTTTGGAAATTTGGTCTTTGAGGATGACAACTCTCCCACAGCCCTCAGGGCAAGGATTGTAAGTTATGCCCTGGGGACATATAAGGTTTTGTATAGACAAAGATATCTCAGGGCAACTCGCCCCCCAGACCCTTTTTTCCCCAAGCCCATCCGATAGAATTTTTGTAATAGCCATTTCATTAAAAATAGTTGAAAGGTCAGATAAGAAAAATTCCTGTGTCTACGGAACCCTCCAGGGCCCGGAGGAAGGCGTTATGAGTAATGCTCTAGGGGCATATATAGTTCTTATGGAAGGGATGCTCGTATAAACATCGAAAAGGGCTCATTTGATTTGAAGTTGAAAGTTCTTGTTCACTTTTTAAGAGTCAAAAGAAATCGGAGGGCAACTAGTCCACCCCTCCTCCACGCCCTAAATGCATCAGATAAAAATTTCGAGATAGACATTTTGTTAAAGATAGTTCAAAGTTCTGATAACAAAAACTCCTGTGTCAACACAGCCCCCCCCCCAGGACCCGGGGGTAGGCGTTGTAAGTTATGCCCTGGAGGCATATATGGTTGCTATGGAAGGGATGCTCGTATAAACTTCCTAGAGGGCTCATTTGATTGGAAATTGAAAGTTGTAATTCACTTTTTAAGAGGCAAAAGTGATTGGAGCGCAGCTAGCCTCCCCCCACACTCCGTTTATTTTTTTCCCCAGAGGCACTTCATACAGAAGGGGTTGTCGTATAAACTTCAAAGGGCTCATTCGATTGGAAATCGAGAGTTCTATTGCCCTCTTTAAGAGTCAAAAGTGATCAGAGGGCAACTGGTCCCCAAAAGCCCTTTTTCCCCAAATACATCTGATAAAATTTTGAGGTAGTCATTTTGTTAAAAATAGTTCAAAGATCATATAACAAAAACTCCTTTACGTATGGTCATTTCGCTAAAAATAGTTCAAAGGTCAGATAAGAAAAACTCCTGCGTCTACACAACTCCCTAGGGCCAGGGCAGGCGTTTTAAGTATTGCTCTGGGGACATATATGGTTTTTATGGAAAGTATGCTCGTATAAACTTCAGAGAGGGTTCATTTGAATGAAACCCATCCGATAAAACTTTCAGGTGGCCATTAGTTCAACCATCAGATATAAAAACTCCAGGGTCGACACAACCCACCAGGGCCCAGGGACAGGCGTTCTAAGTTACACTCTGGGATATATATGGTTCTTATAGAAGGGATACTCGTATAAACTTCAGAGAGGGCTCATTTGATTGAAAATAGAAAGTTCTGGTTCACTTTTAAAGAGTCAAAAGAGACCGAAGCTTAATTTAGTCCCCCCCACGCCCTTTTTCCCCAAGCCCATCCGATAAAAATTTTGAGATAGCAATTTTGTTAAAAATAGTTCAAACATCCGATAATAAGAACTCCAATGTTGACACAAATCCACTTTTTCAATTTGATATTGTTTCTTTGATATCAGTTTTGATAATTTGGTGAATATTTTTTTTTAAGTTTTATTTTGAAATAAGAAATTTTAAAAAATCTTGAGATTTTTTGCAATCAAAAATGAACAAAAATTATTTTAAAAAAAAAGTCTTTCAAAGAAAAGTAAAGGCCATTTTAAACTTAAGCTCAGCAGATACAAATACCTTTTAAAATTCAAACTCAAAACGACCAGAAATTTCTATGAAAGAATAAATAAAACACAAAACGAACAGAAATTAAATAAACAATCATAGCAAAAACATACAACAAGTAATAATACAAATGAATAAATAGATTTTAAAGCGAGTAATGCCTAGATTGAATATAAAAATCAAGCTTAAGGCGAAACAAATATTTTCCTATTGAAGTACAAATGAAAATAAAAACGAACAGAAATTAAATAAACAATCAATGCATACATACAATAGATATTAATGTAAATTAATAAATAAATCTTAAAACGATTGAAACTTAAATTGAATATGCAAATCAAGCTTGAAACGAACAAAAATCACCACAAACAAGAGTTTGGGTATGACCTCCTTCTCTCACTGTAACAGTCTAAAACCTACTGGGTCATTGGCGCTTTACTGAAAACTGTATGCGTCTTGAACAGTCTTGGAAAGTATAAACAACATCAAACTGAATATTTCATGTTTAATGATTTTAAATGTTGAAAGATCCATCAGTTCAAGAATTTATTTCACTGTAATTGTATTTTTATATTCAATGCTGTAAGAACTGGAAAAGAAAATATTTGTAATATAATCCGTTTTCAGTTAAGCGCCAATGACGCAGTATGCTTTGGGTTTTTCTTTACAGTTAGGAAAGGAGGCAGTATCCAAACACTTGTTTGTAGTGAAACTATATTCGTCTTTAACAACTTTAAAAAGAGCTAATAAATTAAACTGAATATTTGATGTATAATGATATTAATTGCTGAAAGCTCATCAGTTCAAAATGTTACTATAATTTAAATGTTTGTTTTCAATATGAAGTACAAAAGAAAATATTTGTCATAAAATTGGTTTTCAGTAAAACGCCATTGACGCAGTTGGTTTTAGAATTTTACAGTGAGAGAAAGATGTCATACCCAAATTCTTGTTTGTGGTGATTTTTGTTCGTTTCAAGCTTGATTTGCATATTCAATTGAAGTTTCACTCGTTTTAAGATTTATTTATTAATTTACATCAATATCTATTGTATTTTTGTTTGCATTGATTGTTTATTTAATTTTTGTTCGTTTTAAGTTTCATTTGTACTTCAATAGGTTCGTCTTAAGCTTGATTTTCATATTCAATCTAAGCATTACTCGCTTTTTTTTTGTTTCTGCTGAAACGGCAATTACTTTTCTTTGAAAAAATTATTTTTTGGAAAGTTATTTTTAATTAATTTTAGATAAAGTTGCCAGAAAAATTGCTTTAGTATCTTAGAAAAATGGTTAACAATCACAGCTTTGGTGCTTTCATGAATTTCATCCAAATTGCGGGGAAATCTCGTAATTATGCAATGATATTTGTTCTATATACCATATTGGATAGCTTTAGTTTGTGGTTTACTCGTGAAGTCTGGCAATTGACGTTAGAATCTGCATAAAATTAATGCTTAACTCGGGTAACTTTGAGTAGTACTGGTGCATTATGCGGGCACCGCGAAGAAGTCAAGTTTGGTTAATCCTATTGAAATAAAATAGGATGAATATATAATAGTTTGGATAGTTTGGAAACAAATTTGGGCTGTATATTTGCACATTAGGGGGGGGGGGTAAAGCATAGCATATATTAAATACGCAACCTAACCTAACCCAGGTACCTTTCTCCTTCCTAAACCCAAAAACAATCGTTTAAAAATTGAGAAACCACGCTTTGCCATCAATTTATCTAGCAAATCTCCCGTTGTCTGCTAATGAAAAAGCAGTTTGACGGGTTTCGTGACTGTTTTTTGTTATACAGTATATAGCGATGCCCGCATAATGCACCAGTACCACCCAATCTTATGTAAGACACCTTGGTTGGTTTCAAGTTTTGTTCGTCACCAGGCCAAATCTTCCTAAAGAAAAGGGTAAAACAGTATTTTCGGCAACTAATCTACAAATTTGGCTATCTATTGCAAGTAGGCCTAATATAGATGTTGTTTGAGCTTAGGAAATGACCATGCAATACGGCCTTTGGCAATATGACCCTGCTTAGGAAATCGCAATTGAAAGCGGGTTGTTTTGAGGGCTGTATATCAATCTATTATCTATTTCTTAAGGTGCTATTGTACCAAGGTCATTTGGTGATTCTTTGAAGTGAACGTTTATAAAAATTATCAGCTGCACTGATTAAACTATGTAAAGAACTGGCGGCATACAGGGTTTGTCCGGAAAGTAATAGGACCGAGTCGATTTAAAAATATTTATTGAGCCAATTGTTACAATTCTTTAAAAACTTTCAAAATAGGCTCCTTCTGCGTCAATGCAGCACTGCCAGCGCGATTTCCAAGCATTGAAGGTGTCACGGTAAGCATTCTCCGGAATATCCTTGAGAACCGCAGTGCATACTGCTTGGATCTACTCTGCCGCCTCACAATACTTGCCTTTCATCGGCCTTTTCAGGCTAGGAAACAAAAAAAAAGTCCGGGGGTCACATCTGGGCTGTAGGGCGGCTGCGGAAGCGTTGGGACGCCAGCCTTGGTCATGTAGCTGTTCACAAGAAAGGCGGTGTGAGCCGGGGCGTTGTCATGGTGCAACTTCCAGTCGGCTGCGATGTCTTGTCGGACCCGGTTGACCCTTCGTTTGAGTCTCTTGAGCACTTCTACATAAAACTTGGCGTTCACGGTTTGTCAAGTAGGAACAAATTCATGGTGTACAATGCCTTCAATGTCAAAAAAGACAATGAGCATTGTTTTCACTTTGGATTTGCTCATTCTTGCCTTTTTTGGGTGAGGAGACGCCGACGTGTGCCACTCGGAAAATTGCCTCTTTGTCTCGGGATCATACTCAAAGATCCAGCACTCATCACCTGTAAATATTTTCAAATATTTCTTGGCACACTTCCACTCGCCGCAATTTCTGGTCGTCAGTGAGAACTTTTGGGATAATCTTCATGCACACCTTGCGCATGTTCAAATTTACCGACACAATATCATGAACGACATATTTTGGTAAATTTAACAATTGGGCAATAAAACGAATACTTAAATAATGGTCTGATCTCAAAACTTTGTGCACACGAGTCACATTGTCGGTTTTTTTCGAAGTCGAAGGTCTTCCAGCACGGTCTTCATCGGCGACCTCTTCCCGGCCCTCCAAAAAGGCCTGGTACCACCGAAACACCACTTCTTGCTAAAGCAACATCTGGGTAAGCCTGCTTGATCATATCAAACGTCTGTTTTTACCGAGAGCGAACCGTCAGATTTTACCAAGTTTCACACAGAATTTAATAGCGTACCTCTGCTCTAACGAACGCTGCATTTTCGGCTTGCACCACTCCTGGAAAACACATCACGCAAAAATGCCTGTCCTGACTCTCCAGGTGTTCGGAGACAACTGGCCAGCAGCTTGTTTGTTAGCTAGGGAAACTCTCTACTGAATCAAGTCGGAGCACGCACGCTCGGAAGTACAATCATGCTGAAAGAAAATTAGTCCTATTACTTTCCGGATAAACCCTGTATCAGGTACTTTTTAGTTGTCTGGTGCGCGAATTATCAAACAGTTCGTGGTAACGTGGTAACTGTAAGTAAGGAGCGACCCGGCTCAATGGTAACCGAAACTCTAGAAAACGGGTTTTTGATACCAATAGATATATCAAAAGAATCAGATTTCAATGCTGATTTCAAATATATATTTTTCATCAAGTTTAGTGCTACCCATCAAAAGTTACGCGCCTGAGAAAATTTGGCTGATTTTCGAAAAAAGGGGGAAAGACCCCCTAAAAGTTATAGAACCTTAATGAAAATCACACCATCATATTCAGCGTATCAGAGAACCCTACTGTAGAGGTTTCAAGCTCCTATCTACAAAAATGTGGAATTTTCCATTTTTGGCCAGAAGAAAGATCACGGATACGTGTTTGTTTGTTTTTTTTTTTTTTTTCCCTAGGGGTGATCGTATCGACCCAGTGGTCCTAGAATATCGTGGGAGGGCTCATTGGAACGGAAATTAAAAGTTCTAGTGCCCTTTTTAAGTGACCAAAAAAAATGGAGGGCAACTAGGCCCCCTCCCACGCTCATTTTTTTCCCAAAGTCACCCGATCAAAATTTTGAGATAGCCATTTTGTTCAGCATGGTCGAAAATATGATAAAAATGTCTTTTAGGATGACTTGATCCCCCAAAGTCCCCAGGGGGAGGGCTGAAAGTTATGAACTTTACTCAATGTTAACATATAGTATTGGTTATTGGGAAGTATACAGACTTTTTCAGAGGAGATTTTTTTCTGGTAGGTGGGGAAGGAGAGGGCCGGGGGCTATATGGAAGGATCTTTCCATGAAGGAAGTTTTCATGGGGGAAGGGA
>JAQQPU010000015.1:62203-74466 GCA_029168905.1 Artemia sp. Kazakhstan ARC1039 | reverse complement strand
TTTCAGAGGAGATTTTTTCTGGTAGGTGGGGGAAGGAGAGGGTCGGGGGCTATATGGAAGGATCTTTCCATGAAGGAAGTTTTCATGGGGGAAGGGAAATTGCCATGAAGGGGGCGCCGGACTTGCCAGCATTATTTATTGGTTATTGGGAAGTATACAACCATTTTCAGGAAGGATTTTTTCTGGAGGGGGGGGGGCTAGAGGAGGGGATTACTCTGGAGAATATTTCCGTGGAGGATGTTTCTTTGGGGTAAGGGACATTTCTATGAAGGGGGCGCCGGATTTCCAAGCATTATTTAAGAAACGATCAGAAGTTAAATAAAAAAAAACAAGTTTTTTCAACTGAAATGTAAGAAGGAATATTAGAACTTAAAACGAACAGAAATTATAACGTATGTGAGGGGGTTCTCCCCCAAGTCAATACCTCGCTCTTTACGCTACAGTTTTTTTTTAGTGCTTTCAAAAGAGCTATCTATTCTAATTAAACGGCCATTGTGATTCAGGGGTTTGTGAATCAAAATTTTTTTTAACTTTTAACGTAAACAGCGTGGTATTGACTAAGGGGAGAACCCCTTCATATAAGTAATAACATATACGTAATAAAAAAAAAAACAATAAAAAAACAAGCGATACGGCTCAATAGTAATCGAAACTTTTAAAAGCGAAATTTTGATGTCAATAAATGTATCAAAAGAATGTGTTTATAATGCTGATCCTAAATATATAAATTTTATTAAGTTTAGTATTACTCATCAAAGGCTACGAGCCTGAGAAAATTTACCCGATTTTTTAAAGAGGGGGGAAACATCCCCTAAAAGTGAAAGAATTTTAATGAAAATCACACCGTCAGATTCAGCGTATCAGAAAACCCTATTACATAGGTTTCAAGCTCATATCTGCAAAAATCTACAACTTTGTATTTTTTGCCAGAAGAAAAATATACGAATATAGAAGTTAGTTACGTAAGTTAATTTGTAAAGACATCCATTTAGCAAAAGAAAAGTAAAATTTTTATGCAAATAAAAGCTGCATTAACTAAAAAACGATCAGAAATTAAATTTAAAAAAACAAGTTTTTTAAACTGAAAGTAAGGAGCGACATTAAAACTTAAAACGAACAGAAATTATTCCGTATATGAAAGGGGCTGTCCCCTCCTCAACGCCTCGCTCTTTACGCTAAAGTTTTTTATTGTTTTAAAAAATAGAGTTGTGAGAAAGTCAAACTTTTTATTGTTTTAAAAAATAAAGTTGTGAGACAGAGTCAAACTTTAGCGTAAAGAGCGAGGCGTTGAGGAGGGGACAGCCCCTTTCATATACGGAATAATTTCTGTTCGTTTTAAGTTTTAATGTCGCTCCTTACTTTCAGTTTAAAAAACTTGTATTTTTTATTTAATATTGTAAAGAATAAGTCAAATCTTTTTATTGATATGTTTAAATTTTGAAAAAGGGCTTAACAAAACAAAAATAAGCACACCCAAGTAATAGACTAAAAAGCTATTGACCTTAATTTTTTTTTTAAACCCAGTTGTCTGGGTTTAAAAATACAAAAATCAAATACGCGTATCAAGTGCATATATTTTACTCTAATGTAGAAGCAAAAAAAAGAGGAAGCGTAGCATCAGTTGTAGCATAATCCATAATAATGCCATTTCCAATAAAGTCCTTATCAATTCTAGCGGAAGCTACGGAGTCAAATCAAGATTTTCCTCCTGAACCAAAATATTCTGAGCCTCCTGTTATAGAAGTTGGGAATCCTAATATTGAAGCAGCACGCATAAATAAAACACGGGTTCGGCCATGTGACAGAGAAGTAGATCTGTACTCTTTACAGCAAGAGAAACTGTATGATTCTGAAAAACAGCAAAATAAACCGCTTAAAGGTCGTCTAGCCAGCTGTAGTCAATCAACGTTCGGAAACCAATGCGGAAGGTAAGATCAAATGCTGAATTTCTAGACTAATAAATTTTCCACGATTTTATTATTTTAAATTTTGTCTGTTTCTATAGTTTACCTAGATTAACCTAACCTGCAGCTGCGGTTGTTTTTCATCTTGAAATTACTACCCGTATTTCTTGCTTTAATATTTTTTTAATAGTATTTTACCTCACTTATTGCATATCAATTTTTACACTTAGCTATTAAATTGTACTGCTTAGTACATTTTCATTATATTATTATTCGCGTGCGAATAAAAATCGCAAGTCAGTGGATCGAATTGGAGTAACGTCTGACACTAATCTCATTTTTTTTTAATACGTTTTAAAAAATTTACGGTAGCGAACGGTAAGTATAGAGTGACCCTTAACAATGCCAACCATGACTACATAAAACAGTAGTTTGAAAACAATACATACCGGTTCCAAATATTTAAGATTTATCAAAATATTTATTGCCACTGACATAGTAAAAGCATTTCCTGATTAGTTATTTAAACTATTATCAAATATTTTTAATGCAATAACAAGAAGTGGTTCATTATCTAAGTGCTAGAAAAAAGATATATCACACCCATACAGAAGAAAGGTTTTAGTTTGAATTTTTATGGAGTCTGACGAATTACCTTAACACCACTATTCTCTAAACTGTATGAGAGCTTCGCAGCAGATTGGCTTAACCCTTTGATGGCTGAATTATGAAGCTGTGATTAGAAAAATTCGGTTTTGCTTTTTACTAGTTTCCTAGGGGTCCATGACATAGGGGCAACTGAGGCGAATCATTTCTTTCAAATATTGATTTCACATGGAATATGGATCTCATAAGGCACATCAGCTAAATAATGAAAAAGTCTACTTAAAAACTTGAATGGTATGCTTTGAAACAATCCTGTCTTTGGTTAAACAAAGGTGCACATTACACTTCAGGCACTTGAAAAACGTGTGGGCGTGTTTTGCACAGGACTTGCATCGTTGTCTTTCGTCCACCATCTCAGGCCAGTGGGCCGTGTTCTCAAAGCGAACGCTTGAACTGGGGATTCTGTCACTCCTAGATTTCTTTTGTGGTCTGGTAGTAACTAGAGACTCGCTTAGGGGTCTACCTTTCCTTGTTGCAGGAATGACTGCACCTCTGATCAGCCAGTCAGCAATATCCGCACGAAACCGAACAAGGGATAGGTGTTTCTCAGCGTCAGAGTGACGATTAAGCCTGTACAGTAACCAAGCATTGGCTACACTGACGTCAAGGAAGTAATAGATTAGACACATGCACCACTTCTTCCCCCTTGATGTCAGTACGATATAACTAGATCAAAATGTAGCTCAATTCCACCCTACCCATGAACTTTTTATACTCTTTGACGACATGAGGTCTGGCTACATCGATTCGAGCCTTCCCCTTTTTGTCCCATCGTTTGCATTGATCAAGTGGGTCAGGCCCATCATATTAAGAAATGGGATGGACCGACTTATTGTCGTACCATTTTGTCACGACTATTCCAGAATGTTGCTCAACCCGCCAATCAAACGATCCTCTTCTGAAGCTTTTCAGCTTGTTGTCAGCTTCCAAGGGTGGAAGTTTCACTTTCCACCTTGAACTTAGTTGAACATTGAACTAAAGACAATGCTTGAACTTATTGATGGATAACATAAAAAGCTTATCAACGACACATTACCTGGTCAGTATTCTCGATACTGCGTATAAACTACTTGACGAGCCAGATACCTGGCTCAATCTCCTTCTAATCGACCTCCAAAAGGCTTTAGATGTGGTTAGTTGTGAGAGTTTGCTTGTTAATAAAGTACTATTCTATTCTATTCTATCAAAGTTAACTTTGCATGCAAAAAGTAATTAGCATTAAAAAGATTCGCATCATTTTAAAAAGAAGGATATCACCCCCATGAAGGGGCGTCATCTTGATGTAACTAATCCAACTCTCCCTATGAAGAATATGTTAATGAAATGAAAGAAATTTCGCTGGTTTAGAATGGCCAGGACTACCATTTAGACTAAAATGATATCCCAAAATTCACTCCCCAAAAATTGAAAAATATTAAATACAAAAATATTTATACTTGATATACTTTTTGAGATTCATCTTCAGTATACACACTTCTACCGAGATTCCGACCTCTGGACTGAAATCCCAGGATTTTGAGGGAAATCCCAAGAAGTGACAGCCTTAGTTCAAAATAACTTAAAAAAAATTATGTAGTTTAAATTAGGAATAAGTGATTATGAAGAGGTAATGTTAGGTAACGTAAAGATTAGCCAAGCTTCACTAACCCTTGTTAAGAATGACAGAATCAGGCCGTAAACATATAAAAGTTGAATGGCCATGGCACAGGGTGTTTTTTTTTCAATTGGAAAGAGTTCGAAAGAATAGGGAAATAAGTCTTCAAGCTAAGATTAAGTTGCTAGAAGCCAAGGTACTGGAAGTGGTCCAGCATTGACTCCAAAACAATGGAGCTCGAAAAAAATGAGGAATATATGCTAGATGCTCCCCAGAGAATATGTCTAAAGATATCTTTAGATACTCTTTTGAAAGATCACATACCAAACAGAAAGCTGTGGAAGAATGTGATTCAGTTTCACTTTCTAATATTATAATGAGAGGAGCGCTGTAATTAATGTTTCTCTGCGCGCCAACAAACCTTGGAGTGGCTCTGCATATACCCAGTTCGATTTAACCGTGAAATAATATTTAAAACAGTTTTGAGTTTGCTGACATAGCATATGTTACTATGTAGCTAAAATGGTACATTTTTATGGATCCAGAGCTCTCCCTGGGGGTATGGCTAGAGGTCAAATTGCCTTTCTTAGAATAATTTTACAATTCTTTTACTTTAGTTATTCGCTACGATACTGCTAGAAAGTATTCTATGAACTTTTACAGCAGAATATGCCATAGTTTTGCATATAATCTTTAATTAACAGGTAATACGATTAATTTACTTGTATTTTTAGCTTAATTTCCTTTAAGCTAATTATTCATCTTTTTTTTCCAGCTTTGCTTACTTGATTCAATACTTGGCTTGTTGTGAATCGCAATGCAAACATTGCTGATTTTATGTAAAAAGGAATAGTTAGACTAACTTTTAAGCAGAATTAAAATAAGAAATTTGCCAATATTCCGATTATATAAACAACAGTTGTTATCAATGAATATGCAACTATTAAGAGGATTATGTTATCTAATATTAAAATATATATATAATCCTAAGCCGATATTTTATTTGACAGTCAAAGAAATTAAAGATCAGGTACGAAATTATAAATATTTCTCAAATATTTTAACTCTATGAACAGTCTGGCTTAGTCTCCGCTGAGAATAATTATTGCCCCGTACAATCATAATATTTGGAATACTTTTTGTTTTTTGCTCCACTGTCTTAGGAAACTTAGCCCTTTGTTTTGTATCTTCCTTTGTCAGCCTTACCCCTATCACAAGTACAAAGTAAATTAATTCGACTACATCTTTCAGATCTTTCACAGCTCATCGAATTCCACACTCAAACCTAATACTGGTTGTTGTTGATACTCTTTGTCCATGCGATTCTCGGAAAATGTCGATAGAACCGACTGAAGTTTATTATAATGAAACAGAGCGGTGTGACAGACTATCACAGCCTCTTTACAGGCAAAGACCCACAGAGTGTATTTCGTACCATCCAGAAGTAAGTGTGCTTTTTCATTCCTAAGAGGAGTCTCATCGAAAAGGTTTATACGGTTGCATAGACATGATATATAAACATTTTAAAGCTGTACTGAAAATGGCTAAGAAACACCTGAAATTTTGCTTTTATATATTTAACTAGATAACTTAAAAGATCAAAAATCCTTAGCTTACATTTTATCTTTCAATTTTCAGAAATTGAAATAAAAATAAACAAGCTATATTTAGTACTGCGTGTTGTACAATAAAAATTAATTTAATTTCAAACAAATGACATTAATTTGAATTCTAAAAATCTGAATATGAAGGGCTTAGTTGATCAAGTCCTGAAGTGTTTTAAACATTATTCGATAAAGGCTCCTAATGTTAATGATATTCAACGTGTTTCCTCTAAAGAGATTTCGTCCAAAGTTTATAATACGGTGCTCCTAGTATCCTAACTCCTAGTGAGCAGTAAAAACCAGGTCTTTTCAAAAAAAGTGGCTCTTTAACATATAGGCTGCAACTAATACAAGCTCTTCCCACTATTAAGCCTCCAGAGGTCAATAGTCCTCCTTCATGACATCTTGTTCAAAGAATCGGCTTTAAACTCCCAATAGATCACACGTAATTTTAAGTGTAATCTAATCCCCGTCTAATACAGGCTATTCGACTTTTCCTATATCCCGCTTATTAGTTTTACCTCAAATACCCGAAGTTTCTGACTTTACACGTCATTTAGGGTTCTTTTTCTCTTATATTCTCATTTCTCATATTGACGAAAAACCCTCTTTATTCTTGGTGCTCTGTTCTTTGCTATTTTACTTCTTGTGGGCTCAATCAATATTTCTTAATTATTTGTGATGTAACTTTTGTGTATTTTTTATTCAAGCAAATGAAAAGTTTAACGATCCTGATGTAGCATAAAATATGATCTAATAAAGTATTTATTTTTCCAGGAAGAAGAAATAAAGATGTGTGGCACTTGTAGCAAGTCCAATTTTTCCCTGTTTGGGCTTCTTTTGCCATTTTATGTGATACTTAGAAGCATCTTATCATCTTGACAATGCTGCCAAATATGTACATTTAAATTTGAACATATTCAATAGCCAAAGTTGTGTCCAAATTTGTATTTCTATTAATTCAAAGACAGATGAAAACTAGTTATTCATGTCTTGTATTTAAGATACAAGTAATCATGAAGAATGAAGCTGTGATTAACTGATTTGTTTAATGCCTATTTTCTCTTGACTATGTTTTTCTACCTTTTTTTGTTGGTGTTTCCCTTTGAATGGTGATATGATACAACCACATAAATATAATTATTTAAAGTAGAGTTTTTAAATAACTCATGGTTTCTTCCTCTAAATGCCTCTTATGATTTGTCACAATACCTATAAATAACATTAATTTATTTTAGTAGTTGTATTAGTGGGTTTTTTTAATGGAGAAAATTGCAAGGAAGCTGAAACAAGCTGAAGCAAGCTCATAAGAAAACCATCAACACTTTTAACAGTACATGGAAAAATTTCCAAGAAAATCTGTTAAATACATTCAAACAATTCATTTGTTTAGGACACTGAAAGTAAGACTTTACTTATCTAAAAATTGAGTATGTTATGGAAGTAATGTGCTACTATAATTTTCACTGCCATCGTCATCAACATATAGCCTTTTGTTAGTTATAATTATAAACAAAATAAGTCATAACTCTGGCCCGAAACCAGAGTGTACATGTGACATCTCCCGAGAAATTAAGTACCTACCCTTAAATGCCCACTAGGTGGTCTTTATCATCGGGTATTTTTTCAAAAAGTACATTCACTTCATAAAATTTGGGGAAACCATCAATAGTTACCGACCTGGCCGAATGGTTTGCACGCTAAACTCACAAGCAAAGGGTCGCTGGCTCGAGTTTCGATTGTGGCTATTGTTTGGTTCGCGGAGACGGTTAATGGTATTTCCCAGTAAAATAAGCCAAAAGTCCACACAGTTTCAAATGGATACCTAGAGGAATCCAGTGAAAAATACGAGAAGCATTGAATGATTGCACCCCCCTGCCAAATATTGCACTGCTGGAAGAGGCCGGAGCATCAAGGATCAATACTTGAACTACACAAACCTCATTGGGCTGCAAGCGACAGCTTGTTATTTGTTTGTTGTTGAGACCAACCATTATTGACACGAAGGAAAGTGCCAGTGCCTATAAATCAAGGAATTTCTTATACAATCTTTGGTTTTTAAATGATCTTATGTTATAAATATAAAAAGAGACCCATATTATTCAGATGCAGGCTGTAACGTACAGATTATTTTGTTTTAACCGTTAAAAAAGTTTTTATTATTATCATTTTATCTCTATAGTAAAGCTATAAAATTCGAAAATTTACTCTTTTCTTTGTTGTACAATACGATTTGCTTCCTTAAACCTATTATTTAGGGCGACACTACTGACAAATTATTCATTTGTTTGTAAGGGTGATAAGGCAGTAAAAGCTCTTACTGATGATCTTAAGATCAAGCATGGATTCTCTTTATTTTAATAAAAAGTGGTGCTATAACTCCTGCTTTTAAGACTGTACAATTTTTAACGTGAATTTTTCTTATAAGCATTTATTTCAAACGCAGATAAACTGTAGAATATACCTAGAAATTTCCACTGTGTATATAAGTTTTCGAATGCTTATATTCAATTATTTGGATTGACCATAAAATTTACTTCAATTTGTATTTTTGTTTTTTTAGTTGGCATTTTGCTATAGGTCGACTTATTCTTCTTCTGTTTCTCCCTTTATTTTATTTGTCATAAAAGTAAATTATACAAAACTTTTTATATATGTCTTAGCTTCAAGCTTGTTTATTTCGTGCGTTTTAGTAGAGCAGTTCAAGCTGCTGTATCTGAATTTTTTTTTGACTACTTGAATGATTAAAGATACATTTGTTTATTTTTTTCTTGGTGCTTTATGAGGAATTAATCAATGTCAAACAAATCTTGATACAGTTAAGCACAACGACAGATTTTTCCATCAAAAGCACGTTTTCTTTATTCTTTCAAAATAGTTGTTGACTCTCAGCATAAATACTAAATTTCTAAATACATTCTTTATATATATATATATATATATATATATTTATATTGAATAAGAGCTTCAAAAGTTGATGCCGTGCCGACTTCTCGTAAACGGTAGCTCTTTTTCTTCTTTAAAGTGTATTAAAAATGTGTACATTTTGCATCCAAATTCTATTAGAATTTTTACGTTGGGTGTTAAGATCATAACATATCAATCTTTTGGAAACTCTAATATGCAGAATTTGTCTTTTCTTGGTTATATGAACAGAAACTGATTTTTTTTTTCTCTTGGACGTATCTCTGGAAATGAAAGCACATTACTGTTGCTATGGTTTGCCTAAAGTGTGTGTATATATGATTCTGGTGTGCTTTTCATTTTTCTGCCGTTGTGCCAGAATCTGGTTTAAATCTTATTTACGTAAGTTGCTATTATCAATAAATATCATTGTTAAATTTTATCAGCGGTTGTTTGAGTTTACACTTGTTGCCTTGTTTACACTTAGTATTAGTAACTTCAAAAAGTAAAGGAGTAGATTAGTTTCCCCGTAGTACGGGGTACAGATATACACTAGGAGTAGGAGTAGGATATACACTAAGAAGTAATTTCTTTTGTGTCCTGCTCTACTGGACAGTGTCGGCGCAATTTTGCAGTCCAATTGACTAAATAATGTACAGTAAGTAATGAGTTATTTTGTCAAGGGAAAATAAGCTGCACTTTAATATTTCAACAACTCTTGCTATTGTTGTGGTAAGTTTTCTTATAATTGGGAGCTTCTCAAAAATTTAAGTTCCAAAATGATCTTTCATACATGCTTATTTTTGTTCATTGCAATAGGGAGATGCCTTGAAATCTGGAGGAAGTAAATGCTTGTTACAATAAAAATATAAAAGAGAGTGAGTCCTCAAAAATCTTGAGCTCCTGATTGCCTAGGCCCATACTTTTCAGGGAAATGTTAGAGGGATATTTTAGTAGCACTTCTGATTTAACACAATTATGAATTTTTGTCTAACAAATAGAAAGGAAAATATTATCATTTGAAAGTAGCCGAGCCAATAGCTCACCGGTATCTCCATACCATGGGCTATCCAGAACCAGTTAATAGCTGGATATTTGTCCAAGAGCCTCCATGTTTTGAGACACCTTGGTCAGCAAGAAAAAAAAGTGTCAGTCTCCTTGTACAGTAGGGTTTATTTGATAAACTAAACGAAAACTTACCTAGTTTTGAGTTTGATTGTAATTCTACTCCAAAGAAGGAGCGCCAGCATAGCTGAGAGTTCAACTGAGAGATAGATGTGTGCAATCAGATTGACCAAAGCAACACCAGTATTTTAAAGTCATTATAATATGCAGTGGTTAAGCTCATGATGAAACGCTGAGAGTTCAACGGGAAGGGCAGTTGAACTCTCAGCTACGCTGGCGGTCCTTCTTTGGAGTAGAATTACAATCAAACTTCAAACTTGGTAAGTTTCCGTTTAATTTATCAATTCTAATTCGCCTTCGAGTTCAACTGAGATTTTAAAGTTCAGCATGAGCTCTACCAACACTAATGATCAATAACAGCCCTATTCATTAAAAGAGGTTGTTGAACAAAAACTCATTTATAGTAAGATATTTCAAATATAACAAATTACAGTGAATAAATTCAAAAGACAGACAACTGCTGACCACTTTCAATTGGTTTATTATAAAACCTTTCAAACTTTTTGGCATCTGTCCAGCCTACATATTTTACGATTTGATCTACATCAATTCCACTTGCTTTAAGGTGGGACGTTGAGGCAGACCATGTGCTATGACCACCATAAACACTGATATCTATACCTGCAAGAAATAAAACTTCTTTTATCCATCTAGAAATAGATGACGTGGACGCAGCAGTATGAGGCTTACGATATGTAAGAAAAAGTGCGTCGTTTCTATTCGGATATGATATCATTCTAATATACCTGGCTAGGTACTTCACCGGACACAGGGACGACTCTTGAAAAGGCCAAAATTTAACTACTGATTTGTGGTTGCCCGGTTTCGTTGTTTTTAACAACACATTGATTTGAAAATCAAAACTTCCATCGTCATTATGTATCATATTACTAAGTGATAAAATGGCCAAAAACTTAACTCTTTCACATGCTGATAAAATCAATAAAACTTCTAATTTTTGTGTTAGTGTCTTTAATTAAAGATTTTCGATATCTTAAGCTGGCAGTCTAAAGAGATTGAATACACACTGTACATCCCAAATACTTGAAAT
The DNA here is from genome assembly GCA_029168905.1 of Artemia sp. Kazakhstan ARC1039. NCBI lineage: Eukaryota > Metazoa > Arthropoda > Branchiopoda > Anostraca > Artemiidae > Artemia > Artemia sp. Kazakhstan ARC1039. The sequence goes on along the minus strand of JAQQPU010000015.1, from coordinate 63,558 downwards.
CTTGGGTAGACAAGCCTTCTATTAAAGACACCTCTCATAAACTTCTTGGTGATGTGGTTACTGCCTCACTGAAGGATTGGTAAAATTGCCGATAAAGGACTCCTCACAGTATTAATAGCACTGTATCCAACACCTGAGTGAAAAATTTCCGTAAGAAAGGTCAAACTATCCGGTAGAGTTGCCTCCAAGGCCTGGATTGTGTTTCTTCCACAAAAGTCGATCCATTTTTCAATATAAACTTTATACTGGCGCTTAGTCGAATCCCGCCATCCATCCATGATAATTTCGACTGTGGAGGGAGAATATCCTTGGTGGTGAAGCCCTTGCCGGAGATGACACAAGCCGCTAGGCGTAACGTCTTGGACAATTGATGATGCAAGGAAGATTTCTGTGGGAGAGACAAAGTAAAAATACCATTTGGTAGAAATATATGACTTCCTATTAAAAGCTTTAATAATAAGAAATACCATTCTTGTGTGGTACCATTTGGAAAGGTCAAAATACCAGTGGCCTGATCTGTTTCCACCTTCTGAAGGGTCCTCAGAAATAAACTGAATGGGGGAATGCATAAAAGAAATAAGGCTTCCAATTCATTGCAAATGCATCTACGAAAAAACATTCTGGATCTGGTTTCCAAGAAACAAATGGTTTAATCTGAAAATTTAATCTAGTCGCAAACAAATAAATATCTATCGACTGACATACCAAAAAGTTCAAGATAATAAATATTACAGAATCCAATTTCTATTCCTTTTCATTATCAAATTTTTGTGATGCTTTATCCGCGATATTAGCAACCCCAGGTACATGTTCTGCAGATATCCACCCTTTGCCCTGCTATACTACCTGCCAGACCTTATTTGAGAAATAATTACAAAATTTAGATTTTGATCCTCCCATTTTATTTATATAAGCTACTGTGGTTATATTGTCAGAACGCAGCCGAACATACATGCCTTTAATATCCTGGGCAAAACATTTTAATCCCAGATAAACGGCCTTCGTTCTAAGACATTGATATCAAATCTCTTCTCTTCTGAGGACCATTCACCTGTTGCCGTTTTCATGGAATATTCATCCACTAGTGCCCAACCTAGATTCGACGCATAACTACACAAATATTTGTCAATTGATCTAGGCTCAATTGTCTTAGAAGCATGATTGGCAATATCCAACCACCATTGTAGTTCCGAATTTACATCGAATGTTAAAATTATCCTTGCCCTAAAATCCCCCTCCGCGTACCTTTAAGCTTGAGTTTTCGACGATTCCGCTTTCTGGTAATATAAAGGCCCTAACTCTACTGCTGGAAATGTTGAAACAAGAACGCCTAGAGTTTCGGTCAATTCTTGAAC
>JAQQPU010000015.1:37757-49095 GCA_029168905.1 Artemia sp. Kazakhstan ARC1039 | reverse complement strand
TCATCCTCAAAGACATAATTTCCAGTCCTTTCAATTACGTTGAACAAAATGGCTATCTTAAAATTTTGATTGGATGTGTTTGGTGAAATGGTGGGTTAAGGAGAGGGGTTAGTTGCCCTCCAATCACTTTCAACTATTAAAAACGGCACTGGTCCTTTCAATTTCAAATCGAATCAGCTGTTTTCGAAGTTTCTACGACAACAAATGGCCATCTCAAAATTTTGATCAGATGCATTTCGGTAAAATACAAGCTGTGGTGGGGGTATTAACCCACCAATCACTCTGAGTCTTAAAAAGGGCACTAGAACTTCTGATTACGAATCCAATGAGCCCCTCCGAAGCTTATACGATCACTCTTTCTATATTTACCTTACATGCCCCCAGTGCATAACGTACAACACTTGCCCTAAGGGCTGTGGGAGGGTAGCCATCCTCAAAAACATAATTTCCAGACCTTTCAATTACGTTGAACAATATGGCTATCTCAGAATTTTTCTTGAATGTGTTTGGGGAAGTGGTGAGCTTGGCAAGGGGGTTAGTTGCCCTCCAATCACTTTAGCCTATTAAAAATGGCACTGGCCCTTTTAATATTCAATCGAATCAGCTGTTTTCGAAATTTCTACGACAACAAATGGCCACCTCAAACTTAAAATCAGATGCATTTCGGGAAAATACGAAGTGTGATGGGGCGTATCTACCCTCCAGTCACTCTGAATATTAAAAAGAGTACTGAAACTTCTGATTACCATTCCAATATGCCCCTTTCAAAGGTTATACGATCACCCTTTCTATATATACCTTATATGCCCATAAGGCATAATTTACAACCCTTGCCCGGAGGGCTATAGTCGGTTGTCATTCTCAGACATAATCTCCGAGCCTTTCAATCACGTTGAACAAAATGGCTATCTCAAAATTTGGATTGTATTGGCTTAGGGAAATGGTGGGCGTGGAAGAGGGGTTAGGTACCCTCCAATCACTTTCGACTATTAAAAAGGGCACTAGCCCTTTCAATTTCCAAGCGAATGAGCCCTATTCAAAGTTTCTATGACAACTCCATTGATACAAAGTGCCCTGGTCTTGAAAAAAAACATTGTGCCCACATCGCGCTTTATTTAGGCAGCGCTGTTGCGCTGCCTATGATTGTGTATTTGATGCTCAACAACTGTGCCAATCTCGACTGGTTCTATATTCGGTTAACCTGTCTTTGGTATATTATACAGAAGAGATCGTTATCTAATTCATTCTCTTTACTGTACAGAGAATAAATCATTCCTTAATAAAGTAAGAGAAGCTTCCAAACTCTTTTTTAGCTAACTGAAGTTAACGCTAGTCTTTAACATAACGGAGAAAGCAGGGATTGAGCTGGAACGGTCCTTTCTTAATAAAAACCAGCATTAGGCCATTAATACTAATATGAAGAACCAGAAGAATTTAAGTTAGTCTTCTGAAAAAAGTAAGCTCTAATATTCTTATTTTTCTATTACTAGACTTTTCTTCACGTCGACAACATCATGGATGTTAGAGCTCTTGTAAAGGAACCACCATAATAACAAAAGACCAGGCTTAACACTGTTCCACTCCCCAAAAAAACACTTTCCATAGCCCTATACAACACTAGGGGGGGGGGTAGCCCTATACAACACTAGGGGGGGGTGAGTTCAAATTTACCTATCATTTACATAAGAAATAAAATCACCCCCCCCCTAATGTGCAAATATATACCCTGAATTGGTATGTATAGGGGTGAGGATAAAATTCATTTCCTACAGAAATCATTATTATACTAGGAAAGAGCATTAAAAGGCACCAAGTGGTGTGTTTACTTTATTCATAAGTAAATGATATGAATAACAAAAAAAATTACTGCAATTAGCCCCAGAAGCAATTATGGAAATTTACTGGTCTTTCTAGGTAAGTTGATAGACTAATAGCCTAATTTCAACTGTTTGATCTTTAATAATTTTAATAATAACCATATTGATGGATAGCTTGGATTTGTAACTATTCATTGATATTGCCTATACAATCCTGCTTAGTTTCTATTTGGTAACAAGGTGTGAGGGTTTAAGTTTTACATAATTTTGCTTAATTGCATACTGATTTTTTACCCTACTCTAGCAACACACTTCCCCCATAATGATCTCATATATTTTCATAGGATAGACTATGTCCAAAACTATTAGGAAACACTAATGCAATGCAAATCATTAATTTGATGAAAAGAATGACTTATGGAGAGGTCAAGTCATATTTGCAATTCAGGTTGCATGTGCCCCTATCTTCCCAATGTGCACATAGCCTATATACCCTGAATTGTATAGATTTTATGCAATAAGTTTTCCATTTTTTTTGATAAAATGTTAAATTAATTTGAAAAAGAGCAACTTATAAATAATTTGATGCATATATTGTCTACTGTTGGTTTGTACACTAGAGGACAGGGGGGGGGAGGGGATTGTGAAGTTTATTTCTGATGCAAGTGAATGTTATATTTGGATTCAGGATGAAATCCTGATTCTAAAGGTAGCCTGGACTAGTCTGTTTCTTAGCTAGGCTATCTCATTACTGAGTTAATTAGAGATTAACCAAAACTCTCAGGAAAGTATTAAGACTCAATGATGTCCTAGAAAAAGGTAAATATGGGGTAAAGGCACTGATGATTCAACTGTGCAATTTTGAAACCACTGTTGAAATTTTCCTTCAAAACAGGATAACTCTGCTTAGTGGTGACTTGGAACATCATTTCTTGAAGCCTTTGTTATATTTTGACAATTAAAAACATGGACTGTTTTGACACAAAATGAGCTCCCAACATTTTTTAAGCTATGTAATGTTCAAACTGTCATTACTTGGTTATTTTTTGCAAAAAAAAAAATGGGATTAGTACCAATGCATCAAAATACATATGATCTTCTCTAAAATGTGGCCATATTGGCATTTTATTGATAAAATTAAGTTAAAATGACAGCTAATATTACATTGATAAAACTATGCTCCAAGTGTCAAAAATTCCTGTCTGATGTAGTGGAATACCAGACAGACTAAAAATGTTCCTTCAGCCAAATTCAAATGCAGATATTGGCTTTATTGAATTATGATATTCATTTCTTTTGAGAATATTTCTTGTGATGACCTTGTCAAAATTTTGACAGACAGCAACAGGTCCAGTCAAAATATAGGTGACTGTCAAAACTTCACTGAATGCATAAAACACATAAAAAACAATTGGTGTCAAAATTTAAGGGTCCTCTGACAAAACATTATTGTCAAATTTATGGGTAACAACAAGAGATTTTGTTGATTATTATTTGTAATAATATTTAACATACTTTTTTTTAAAGTTGTTTTTTTTATTGCAGTTTTACTGATTTTATGCTAGATGCTAGACTTTTCTGTCATCTGAAGAACTGCTGCTTGGTCTTGTGCTGTGTTCATATTTTTAAGCATTTGACTTGGTTGATCACAACACCCTAATTCATTTATCATTAAATAAATTTGAAGTACACCCTTCCCTAGTAAATTTTATACATGTTTTCTTTCAAATAGATCCCAAGCTGTAAAATACAAAATATTCTCTCTGAACCCCTCCCAAATTAGTGTGGAATTCCTATCCCACCCAAAATGCCAATGAAACATGTTAAACTCCTTGGTGTCAGAGACTTCTAATAATATTAAGTATATAATTTGCCAGAATATAAAGCCAGAATAAAATTTGTACTTTACTGAAAAAATGTGCATTGTCACATATATTCCTTGACAATGCCACATTGTCAAATAATTTTTTTTCCTTAAAATTTTGATTAATTTTTGATTTCTTAAAGTTATAAAAGTGAAAATTTTAAAATAATTTTTTTTCAGTAAAGTACAAATTGTGTTCTGGCTTTTAGAAAGCATAGGGTTTAGAACCCTACTCAGATTAATTTCTGCTTGTTTTGAGTTGGACTTATTTTAATTTCTGTATGTTTTGGGTTTCATTTATTCATTGATACTGATTTGTGGTAGTTGTATGCTTGGTAGATTATTTGATTCTATTTTTGTTCATTTTTGGTTTGGTCTTAATTTTTTTTTTTTGAAAATCCCAAAGGGGAACCCAAAAGCGGTTTTTTGCCCAACTTATGTTAATTTCTGCTCGTTTTGAGTTTGACTCAGTTAATTGTTGTAATTTCTGTTTGTTTTGGGTTTCATTTATTTATTGATGCTGATTTGTGGTAGTTTCATGCTTGGTAGATTATTTGATTTTATTTTTGCTCATTTTTTGTTTAATGGAGTTCTTTACTTTTCTTTGAAAAACTTATTATGTGGAAACAGTTTTTTAAATTAATTACAATAAATAACCAAGTCCAACTCAACACTAGTAAAAATTAACATGAGTAGGGCTCAAAACCCCTATGCCTTCCCAAGGCCAGAACATAATTTGCACTTTACTGAAAAAATATAAATGTTTTACGTTTATAACTTTAATAAGTGAAATAATAGATAGATATATAAGATAAGGGTTTATTCCAAAAAGAACACAACACAAAAAAAAACAAATTACCTTCCGTAAGGTAATGCTTGTTTGGAAGTATTTACCCTCTTAAAATTAACACTTATAATAACATACTAAAGAGAGAGAAAAAAAAGAGAAAAAGAAGAAAGAAAGAAAAAAAAGAAGAAAAAATGAAAATCTTACACTCACTCGGCTCCTGGTTGCAATAACCAAAAATCAATACTTCACATACTCCAAAACTTCCCACCGCCGTCCCATAAATAATAAATTAACAAAACAAAAAAAATAAAAATATATAGGAAAAACGGGTTCCGGACAAACCTGAGAGTGACTCAACTATACCACCCTTTAAACAAATTCATACCTATGGAGACAAAGGGTTTTAAGGTCCCGACGGAATTCACATAGATTTGCTGACCTTTTTAAAGAAACAGGCAAATTATTCCAGACAACTGGCCCCACATGACGAATTGAAAATAGCGATCTAGTACTAGTAACTTGAGGTGTCCATGTATCTCAAGCATGACGAGTGGGATAATTGTGTACATCATCACCAGAAATAAATAAATTTAAAAAACACTTGGGAACCAAATTAGAAAAATATTTAAACATAAATAACCCATGGTAAAATTTTCCAAGACCTGACACAGGGATAATATTTAACTGTACATATTGGGATCTCACCAAGGTTCTCCAATTATCTCCGGACAACATTCGCAGTGCCATATTTTGTATCACACATAACTGCTGCAAATGCACTGAAAATGTGCTAGACCATATACTCACACAATATACTAAATGGGTGAACTAATGAAAAATCAATCTCAAAACAGAATCCTGGAAAATATTTTTTAACTTTCTCATCATTCCTACATTTCTTGCAATCTTACTACTAATAAAAGAAACATGATTTTCAAAACTAAGGCATTCATCCACAATATCACCAAGATATTGTATAGTATTTGTACACTTAATTACATAATTCTCCATTTGCAAATCAACAACCCAAGAGTAAAAATTTGATGATCTACCATACATAATAAAACCTGATTTACTATGGTTTAACAAAAGCTTATTCCTCTCATCCACTTGTCTATACCTAACATACCTCTTCTCATTATCTCTATTAAATAAGATTCAGTCTTTGCTGCAGCAGTAAAATGGGTATCATCTGCAAAACTAGGAATAATCACCCTACAATTAGAATGTGCACTATCTAACAAATCCAAAACAGAAAATCGTAAGTCGTTAATATAAACCAAGAATAAAAGCGGACCTAAAACAGAACCCTGTGGAACACCATAATCAACCATTCTTTCACCAGACCTCACATTAGGAATTTCAATGCACTGGGTCCTACCTCTCAAAAAAGTTTCAAATAACTTCTATGCATTTCCTCTAATTCCACAATTTTCTAGCTTCATAATTAAAATTTCATGGTCAACTGAATTGAACGCTTTAACAATATCTAAAAAAATAGACACCACCTTAAAACCTTGGTCCAAAGCATCATGCACAAACGTTGTCAAAAATAAAACTGCCTGTTCAGTAGACATCCCCTTACGAAAACCGAACTGATTAGAATGGAAAAAGGAAATATTCTCCAAAAACTCAGATACTCTAGAATTAATACGTTTTTCTACTAGCCTAGATATAACAGAAAAGCATTAATCAGGTAAAAAATTTGTTGTGATATCACAGGAAAAACTGACTTGAAAACCTTTGTTGAAATAAAGTCTGACCCAGATGCACTGTTTTGCATACCTTTTACCACATCACACAATTCTTTTTCAGTAACGGGTCGCAAGTACATAGAAACGTCACTACTTTCAGGCAAAAACTGAGTAAAATCACCATCACTTGCATGCTGCTCAACAGACGACACTAACCAGCCCCCTATACTAGAAAAGTGCTCACACATATGTTCAGTAGTTTGGTGAATATTTTCACCATCAACAAGACTACAAACAATTTCTGGCTTATTTGGTTTAATAACAGAATTTATAACATTCCAAGTCTTTCTCGGGTTACCCTCTGCATTTTTAAAACTATCACTCAGGTAATTTAACTTAGCTTTACAAAGTATACTATTCAACTTATTACTATACGCTTTATAAAATATTTACATCGCTAATACTATTACTTAATGCGGACTTTTTATACAATTGCTGTCGCCTAGCTAGAGAAACTAGAATACTCTTCGTAACCCAAGGCTTCTTCAGCAAATCAAAATACTTACGTTACTTCCTAACTTGACTACAAGCAACTACCGTATCCTTAATCATCGAATACCAAAGTGTAAATTTATCATTCACATCCATATCATTACTATATAAAAAATCACAATTTTTTCCTCCAAGCTCATTTTTTAACTTTGGTACATTAATAACAGGAAAACAATTTTTTGGTACTTCAGAACGCTCTGATCTTGGCCGGTTCAAAAGAGAAGGAATAGGCTAGATACCAACAGACCGAAATGGTCCGAAACATCGTTTACAATAACACTCGCACTACTATATCCAGTATTTAAGTAAACGTTATCAATCAACGTAGCAGAATCATGGCTCACTCTTTTACATATATTAATAGAAGGCTGTAGTCCATAACCTAGCATAGTATTTAGAAACTCCCTAGCTCTAAGGGTACTATTCACAGTTCATAAATCCAAGTTAAAATCACCACAAATAAAACAAGGTCTAGTTGAAATTGGTAACTTATCCAATTGCTCTTCTAAAAGTGAGCTAAACTCATCTATATTATACGAAGGGGGTATATAAACGACAATCATAAAACGCTTAAAATTAAGACACTGCAATTCTAGTACCATACTTTCAAACACCATTTCTCGATTAACTCTTATATCATCTCTCACCTTAACCTCAAAATCATTACGCACGTAAATTGCTAAACTGCCATGTTGATGCATCTCTCTATTTTTAATATACAGCTTATAATTACCAATCTCTAACAGAGAAGAACTATGGTTCTTCAACCAAGTCTCCGTTAAAGCTGAAACATGAGGGGTTGATTGCAGACATAACTCATTCAAAAACTGGTATGGAATTCCAAACCCTTGACAATTTAAATGAAAAATATTAAATTCACTTTGACAACTATTAGAACTCAAATCACACAGAAACTTATAACGGGAATCAGGATTAACCTCATGAAACTCACCCACATCAAAATCTCTGTGAAGTACCCCTCCCCCCAAATCATGTAATTTCATCGAATCACTCTCAAGAAAACCCAGCCGTTCCCTACCTAAACTTGACATTCAAAATAATCAATCCGAAAGGATGGAAACCGGAATTTTGGAATGTGAAAAAATAGTAACCATACCATGAGTGAAACAACCAAGAACCGAGAAAATCCAGACCAGCAAATACTGAAAGAAAACAAAAGATAAGAAAACATGGAACAAAAATAATAACACAAAATGAATCGCCAACATGGGGGACATAAATAACAAAAACAATGAATACTTCATAACACAAATAAAATGAATAAGTTAATAATAAACGCAACAACCGCTTATTTTAAATTTCATAACTGACACTAAACAATACTCACACGATTACAAACCATCCGTTCACAAGATTATCATATTATCAAATAGGGACCTATATTAAACTCCTTCTCTACCTTCACCACCGCGTAAACCTCTTCCCCTTGCTTGACTGCGCTGATGCGCATTGCTGTCACTGCGAGGTGAATTAAGCTCCGGGATTATATCACTAGGGCAGAATTTGGCTCGCGAACCATTAGGACGATCAAAATAAAGAAAAGGTGGAACGGTTTTAGACACCCAAGCTGAAATACCTATATCCTTTAGCTTAGCCTTCTTCTCAAAAAGACTTTTTCGTGCCTCCCGGACAGAAAGAGGGGCATCATCACTAATATAAATCTCTTTCAGATTCCTCACAGATTTCCCATTCAAATTCTTGCTAACTTTTAGTAAATCAATTTTTTTTTTAACCAGAAAAATTTCTGGTCTTTCATGTTTTGTAGCACTGTAAACTTGGGAACATCACTTATTTCAAGCCCAGACAGACATACTTGCTTAAACGCTTCACTAGCGTCCTCCTTGCTGTCACAAGGCACTTCTGTAACCGATGCGTGGCAACAAATATTTATCCACGGAGCTGCCAACGTGCATTAAGCGTTAGCCGTTACAAGGGCACGGCAAACGCCAACCCCGAACTCAGCTCCAAGAACGACTCCTAACGCCAATCTCGAACTCAGCTCCAAAAACAACTCGAAATTTAGGCCAATAGGTCAGCAGCAATTCCTCTTCGGGTTAAATGTACCAAATTGATACGAATAAATATAATTTAAACACTCGATCAAACATCAGAATCACAGTTCAGAATGGTTTATATTCAGAATAAACTTGTAACCGCCACTGGATAAACAAATAAGCGGCTCTCGCGTAACAGGTCTTACTCAGTCATAAGACAATACATTACAAGTGTTAATTTATTCCAAACTAACCAACTTGGCAATTCAAAAACTAATCTGTAATAGACTGTAAATCATAATCCATTATTACAATTTGAGTTAAAATGTTCACTCATTCACTGCTATAGACCAAACACACCTTATTCCATTTATGATTATTAACTCAGATAATATTTTTTTTTTTAAATACACAAGTATCCAATCAATTCAAATTATAAGCAATCTTCAAAATACAGGTACTTATTTCAAGTTCTTACATTACTTGTGTGAAATTCTGATTGCATAAAAAATTCAAGTATCCGATTGCACAACTTATCACTGAATTACTTCAAGGTTAAAGAATCAAGTCATTGAATTAACATTTTGATTGCTAAATGTCAGTATATGTATATTAAACTGACAATGCACATTCATTTGTATTTTTTTCAGTAAAGTGCAAATTATGTTCTGGCCTTGGGAAGGCATAGGGGTTTTGAGCCCTACTCATGTTAATTTTTGCTTGTTTTGAGTTTGAATTGGTTATTTATTGTAATTTCTGTTTGTTTTGGGTTTCATTTATTTATCAATGCTGATTTGTGGTAGTTTCACGCTTGGTAGATTATTTGATTTTAGTTTTGCTCATTTTTGGTTTAATGGACTTCTTTACTTTTCCCCTGAAAAACTTATTTTGTGGAAATAGTTTTTTTTAATCAATTTCTGTTTATTTTATATTGACATAGTTTTTTCAGTGAAAAAGAAAATAATTCTTTTAATCTTTTTGTTTTTTTTAAGACTATAGTTTGGCCTGCTATTTGTTTGCTGGAGAAAAATTTCAGCAATTTTTAACAACATACACCCTTTTAAAAATATGGACACAAATAGCAGTGTTTAATTTAGTTTCATACTTCCTCTAGTTGATCTGAAATAGAAAACTTGATACCATTTGCAAAAAAAATCTGTTAACTTTCTTTGATAGGTTGGATACACTTATCTATTTTGATTTGGTTAAGTTTTAAGAGCAGAAGTAGCCCTGACGATTTGAACATAATACCCTCAGTCATTCTTAGGATACTGCTGAGATGCCTTATTGGGAATTAGCATTAACACAGCGCATTTTGATTTAATCTTAAGGCAACATTTAGTTTTTAAACATAATGGGCAGATGGGAAAGTGGGCGTGAGAGAGGGACTAGTTTCCCTCCAATCTCTTTTGACTATTAAAAAGGGCATCAGCCCTTTCTATTTTCAATCGAATGAGCCCTTTTCCAAGTTACTACGACAAATCCTTTGATACGAAGGGCCCTAATAGTTCAAAGACCATTTTATTTTTGCTCATTTTTTGTTTAATGGAGTTCTTTAATTTCTTTGAAAAACTTATTTTCTGGAAAAAAGTTTTTAAAATTAATTACAATAAATAACCAAGTCCAACTCAAAACGAGCAAAAATTAACATGAGTAGGGCTCAAAACTCCTATGCCTTCCCAGGGCCAGAACATAATTTGCACTTTACTGAAAAAATATAAATGTTTTTACTTTTATAACTTTAATAAATCAAATAATATTAACATTTTGATTGCTAAATATCAGTATATGTAAATTAAACTGACAGTGCACATTCATTCGTACTTTTTTCAGTGAAGTGCAAATTATGTTCTGGCCTTGGGAAGGCATAGGGGTTTTGAGCCCTACTCATTTTTATTTTTACTCGTTTTGAGTTTGACTGGGTTATTTATTGTAATTTCTGTTCGTTTTGGCTTTCATTTATTCATCAATGCTGATTATGGTAGTTTCACGCTTGGTAGATTATTTGATTTTAGATTTGCTCATTTTTGGTTTAATGGGGTTCTTTACTTTTCTTTGAAAAACTAATTTTGTGGAAAAAGCTTTTTAAATCAATTTCTGTTCGTTTTATATTGACATAGTCTTTTCAGCGAAAAAGAAAATAATTCTTTAAATCTTTTTGTTTTTTAAGACTTTATAGTTTGGCCTGCTATTTGTTTGCTGGAGAAAAATTCTCAGCAATTTTTAACAACATACACCCTTTTAAAAATCTGGACACAAATCGTAGTGTTTAATTTAGTTTCATACCTCCTCTAGTTGACCTGAAATAGAAAACTTGATACCATTTGCAAAAAAAATCTGTTTACTTTCTTTGATAGTTTGGGTACACTTATGCTATTTTGATTTGGTCAAGTTTTAAGAGCAGAAGTAGCCCGACAGTTTGAACGTAATACCCTCAGTCGTTCTTGGGATACTGCTGAGATGACTTATTGGGAATTAGCATTAACACAGTGCATTTTGATTTAATCTTAAGGCAACATTTAGTTTTTAAACAAAATGGGCTAATAGGAGGGTGGGCGTGGGAAGGGGACTAGTTGCCCTCCAATCACTTTCGACTATTAAAAAGG
>JAQQPU010000015.1:11010-37357 GCA_029168905.1 Artemia sp. Kazakhstan ARC1039 | reverse complement strand
TGTACCCACATCAATCTTCATCATAAAATTGTCAAGCCTTCCAATCATTTTCGACTTAAAAAGGGCACTATCCCGTTCAATTTCCAATTGAATGAGCCCATTTTGAGTTTCTACAACAATGCTTTCTATAAATACCTTATATGCCCCCAAGGCATAAATTACAACCCTTGCCCTGAGGGCCTCAAAGACCTAATTTCCAAAACTTTCAACTACGTTAAACAAAATTGCTATCTCAAAACTTTTGATTGGATGTGTTTAGGGAAATGGTGGGAATGAGAGGGGGGTTAGTTGCCCTCCAATCACATCTGACTATTAAAAAGAGCACTTGCCCTTTCAATTTCCAATCAAATGAGCTCTTTTTTGAAGTTTCTACGACAATGCTTTCTATAAAAACCTTATATGCCCCAGGGCATAATTTACAACCCTTGACCTGAGGGCTGTGAGGGGATTGTCATTCTCAAAGACATAATTTGCCCTCAAATTACTTTCGACTATTAAAAAGGGCACTAGCCCTTTGAATTTCCAATAGGATGAGCCCCTTTTCAAGTTTCTACAACAAAGCTTTCAATAAAAACCTTATATGCCCCCAGGACATAGCTTACATATTTTACCCTGAGGGCCACGGCGGGAGTGTCATCCTCTTAGATATAATTTCCGGACCTTTCAATTACTTTGAACAAAATGGCTATTTCTAAATTTTGATTGGATATGTTTGGATAAAGGGTGGGCGTGGAATGGGCGTTAGTTGCCTTCCAATCACTTTCGACTATTAAAAAGGGCACTAGTTCTTTGAATTTCCAATCCGATGAGCCCTTTTTCAAGTTTCTACAACAAAGCTTTCAATAAAAACCTTATATACCCCCAGGGCATTGCTTACAACCCTTGCCCTGAGGGCCGTGGGGGGAGTGTCCTCCTCTTAGATATAATTTTCGGACCTTTCAACTACTTTGAACAAAATGGCTATCTCTAAATTTTGATTGGATATGTTTGGATAAATGGTGGGCGTGGAAGGGGTGTTAGTTGCCTTCCAATCACTTTCGACTATTAAAAAGGGCACTAGCCATTTAAATTTTCAATCAAATTAACCATTTTTGAAGTTTGTACGATAACGCTTTCTATAAAAAACCTTATATGCCCCCAGGGTATAACTTATAACCCTTGCCCTGAGGGCTGCGCTGGGGGGGGGGTTGTCATCCTCAAAGACTTAATTTCCAGAACTTTCAACTTCGTTGAATAAAATGGCTCTCTCAAAATTTTGATTGTATGTGTTTGGAGAAAATGTGGGCGTGGGAGGGGGGTTAGTTGCCCTCCAATCACTTTCGACTATTAAAAAGGGCACTAGCCCTTTGAATTTCCAATTGAACAAGCCTTTTATGAAGTTTCTACAACAATGCATTCTATAAAACCTTATATGCCCCCAGGGTATAGCTAACAACCCTTGCCCTGAGGGCTGTATGCAAGTGTCCTCCTTTAAAACATAAGTTCTATCTGGAAATCAACTATGCTGAACAAAATGGCTATCTCAAAATTTTGATTGGATGTGTTTGGGGAAATGGTGGGCGTGAAATTGTGTTAGTTGCCTTACAATCACTTTCAACTATTAAAAAGGGCGCAAGCCACTCCAATTTCCAATCGAATGAGCCCTTTTCGAAGTTTCTGCCGCAACTCCTTCGATACGAAGTGGCCTGGTCTAAGACCAAGAAACCAAAAAAAAAAAAAACAAAAAAAAAACATTGTGCCAATATCGTTCTTTACTTAGGCAGCGCTATTGCGCTGCCTATGAAAAAGGACAAGCAAAGCAAATGTGCAAGAGTTTTATTTAACTTTTCAGACTGTAACACTGCATTTTTTTACTAACTCTTGTTGTTTCAGCTGAGAGACTTGATGGGTAATGGGATAGTATTGATGAGTTTTTCTAAAATTCATTCCTAAGAAAAGACCAGAATTGATGAAATTGATGAATATCTAGTAGTCTTCTCGAGTGTTCCACAACCAATGCATTAGTCCTCTTTGTCATATCTTTCGGAAAGCTATCTGCTCATTTCACAGAGTTGTTTCAACGTGACGAACCACCTATCCACATAATGTTTGACGAAATGCGTCGACTAGTAATGATAACCACCAGCCATTTTGTCAAGCAAAGTTCTTTGACTGATATTCAGAGGAAAAAAACTTTTTCTGAGCTCTCCCATTCAAGCGGAGATTTTTTTGCATCCAATGAAGTAGCATGTAGTGACTTCGTGGAAGAATGCCTGTCGAAGATACACAAAGTTGATACTCTGAACTTCAGGAGTGGTGCCAAAACTGCTTACCCTGCTGCTTGCCAGCATTTTGAAGAGAAATCACTTGGTCAAAGTGCAAATCAGAATTTCCTGTACCTGCAGCTGGATGATTCGAATCCGGTGACAAGAACAAGCGACTTTGTGAAAATCGTTGGATTTATGCCTTCCCGTGTGAATGCTGAAGCTTCCAGTGACGAATGGGACTTGCTCCAGCTGGAATCGAGTTTGCCTAAGACATTGACTTCATCAATGGTCAATGTTTTATAAAACTCAGTTTTTAGTCTGAAAACCATTAAGGGCAGACAAAATATCCCCTTGTTTCAAAGATAGTAAAAGCAGCTCTCTGCATGTCGCATGGGAATGCTGATGTTGAACGGGATTTTTTCTGGTCAGGATGGATCTGATGCTCTAAAGAAGTTTGAGAACAAGCCCGAGTTAGTCCCTATCATCAGAAAGCTGTTGAATTTGGGGCAACATGCATGCCAGAGCTATAAACTGTACCTTGAAGCTGAGCAATCTAGACAGGCTGAAGAGGAGTCCAAAAAGAAAGAAGAAAAAGAGAAGAAGGCAAGAGAAGAGGGAAAAAAGGATGTTATCTGAGAAGAAGATTATTGAACACTTGGAAAAAGATTTGATTGAGAAGAAGTTAGTTGAAAAAAAGAAGAGACAAGTAGCAGAAAGGCTTCTTCGAGGAGTTGGAAAACGCCATAGGTATCAAAGACTTTATAGAAATAAGCCTTGCACGAAGTATGATCAAGGTTTAAGTTGCAAGATGGGCAAAGAAGACAATGCAGCCAGAAAGGTTAATCTGATTTAGAGCAGGGTAAATAAACGAAAGTCGTCCTTAATTTGTTCATATTCTGCCAAAAGGAACAAGTAGAGTGGTGTATTTTGTAGTGTTATATTTTTCAATGTTGTATTGAAAAACTCATGAAAAAGCAATAACAAAAAGCAAGAAGAATATGTGCACCAGTTTTGAAAACACCAACTTTCACTTTTTGTGTTTTCGGTCAGTATCTGAGGTGCATATGTCGCTTAGCTTCGTAATTGGTTCATAAAAAGTTCATATTTTTGTGGTCGAAAGTTCATTAAGTTCATATTTTTGACAAAAAATCTAGCGGGAGGCCTTTCATCGTTTTAATCTCCTCTTCGACTGAGGGTTCTGGTGGTAATTCAATGCTGGTTTCACTTGTTCTGCCTAGGATTTCTTCAGTGGTCTCTGTCATCACTGTTTTGAATATTTTTTGGTCAGGGTAACGGTTTTCCTTCTGCATTCAACTTTAGGGCATCAACACGGTTCGTTAGCTCAATCTTTAAAGTTTGACGAAATCCTTTATCTTGCAGCTTACAGTGTCGATTTGGGCTTTTGGTTTATTCTTTTTCTGAGATGCAAGACGAAGTAGGATTTCTGCAATGCCGAGCTTGTGATCAGACTCCAATTTTGAGCCTATGTCCGCACCTTTATAAGAGTGCGAGTCTATTACTGAACTTCTATATTACTCGGACGTCTATTAGTCTATTACTTATTACGTCTATTATGTCTAATTACTCGGACGAGAATGAAGTCAATTTTGGCCATAGTAATACTGTCGTGGAATGCCACGTCAGTAGTTGGCTTGGCTTGTAGTGAAATATGGCGTTGGTGACAACAAGATGGTTCATCAAGGCAATGTTTACCAGTCTTTGCCCATTTTCACATCTATGTCCCAGTACGAACTTTCCAAGGACTTTGGTGGGGGTATCACACAGACCAACTCCAACGTTGAAGTCCCCAGCAGCAATCATGTAGTCTTTTGCAGCAACTAAGGATGGTACTTGTTGCAATTCTGCATATAATTCCCCCTTGATTGTAACGGTAGCATCACCAGTAGGGGCGTATGCGGAGAGAATGGACACGTCTGCAGGGTTTCCTTGAAGCCTAGTCCTAGCCAGTCTGGGAGAAATAGGAACCCGCTGAAGAAGTTCGTTTCTAGTTCTTTGGTTCCCAATGAAACCAACGCCATGGAGCCCCGAGCTATCGTTTACTTCAGAGTAGAAAAAGTGGAACTGTTGTAACGTTTTGGGTTCTGTAATTGCTGTAGAGCCAGAACCAGAGATTCTGGTCTCAGAAACGCATAATATGTCAATCCTGTACCTCTCCACCTCATGGACAAGAAAAGCTTGCGTAAAGGATGACGTTCCAACAACCAATTGTTATTCTTGATTTTGCTTGTTTTATGACTGTTGCTGGTTTTCCCAAAGAAATGGCTTGTTGATTTTTCGACTTCATCGCCATAGTCGAAGTCATGTCGCCTGCCGGGAACGCCTTGTTATGGTTGGCTTGCCTACTTCTCGACACCCTCGCCAAGAGGGTCACATCGCTTGCCGGGAACACCGTAGCTGTCAGTATTATAACTTTTCTTGGTCTGAGATTCATTCATTTGTCTTGGGAATAGAGTTGACCGCAAGGTCACCAGTCTTGTGGCTACCCCAACAGGGTCAAGACATAACGTTTTGGGTTCTGTAATTGCTGTAGAGCCAGAACCAGAGATTCTGGTCCCAGAAACGCATAATATATCAATCCTGTACCTCTCCACCTCATGGACAAGAAAAGCTTGCGTAAAGCGTGACGTTTCAACAACCAATTGTTCTTCTAATTTTGCTTGTTTTATGACTGCTGTTGGTTTTCCCAAAGAAATGGTTTGTTGATTTTTCGACTTCATCGCCATATTCGAAGTCGTGTCGCCTGCCGGGAACGCCTTAGCGTGGTTGGTTTGCCTACTTCTCGATACCCTCGCCAAGGGGGGTCACATCGCTTGCCGGGAACACCGTAGCTGTCAGTATTATAACTTTTCTTGGTCCGAGATTCATTGATGCGTCTTGGGAATAGAGTTGACCGCAAGGTCACCAGTCTTGTGGCTACCCCAGCAGGGTCAAGGCATCCCTTTGCAGAGGCTGTTGTCCATAGATCTGGATTATGCCTTTCCGCAGATGTCCTTCTTCAGAGGATCATTGATGCGTTCATTGATGTGTCTTGGGAATAGAGTTGACCGCAAGGTCACCAGTCTTGTGGCTACCCCAACAGGGTCAAGGCATCCCTTTGCAGAGGCCGTTGTCCATAGGTCTGGATTACGCCCTGCCGCAGATGTCCTTCATTAGAGGATCCTCTTATGATGGTGTTCTGCGTCACTTTGCAATTTAGCCCATTGCTGGGAGGTCTGTAACTCATTGGACGTGTCCACAAGCCGGTGGATCCTGCTGAGTGTACATTTAATTGGCCTTCTTTCTCCTCTGCCTTTATTTATGGCTCCCGGTGAGGGTGCCCCATTTTCTACTATGGACCCCCAGGAACTAGCCCCCTCCCTGGTGTTTGCCTCCTATGAAGGTACCCTAGATATCTGTAGGGCGTTCCCCTATCCACCACCTGGGGGAGGCCTTGAAAATGACTCAGTAATATGAATAGTATGAAAGATGGAATTAGTTATTAATCCATATAATTTAGGACTGTTCCTCCTGGGGCTGGACGGTTCGTGTTGACCCCATAGGTGAAATTGCTAGACCTGCTGACTATTTTGAACAGAATTACTATCTCAAACTTTTGACTTGGTTTCCTGGGGAAATATGGGAGAAAAGTTGCTGCCCTCCAATCACTTTTGGCCTTTAAAAAGGACACTCGAACTTTAAAATCTAATCGAAGAGCTCTCTTGCACGATCTTCATTAAACCAAAGCTAGTGCATTGACTCTGAAACCTCAATTAAGTGTTTTGACGCCAATAATTACAAAGATACAGATGGACTAGGTTGACCTCTGAAAAAGGATTAAATAAGTAAAAAAACAATTTTTTTCTAACTGAAAGTAAGGAGCGACATTAAAACTTAAAACGAACAGAATTTATTCCGTATATGAAAGGGCTGTCCCCTCATCAACGCCTCGCTCTTTACGCTAAAGTTTTTTATTGTTTTAAAAAATAGAGTTGTGAGAAAGAGTCAAACTTTAGTGTAAAGAGCGAGGCGTTGAAGAGGGGACAGCCTCATTCATATACAGAGTAATTTCTGTTCGTTTTAAGTTTTAATATCGCACCTTACTTCCAGTTAAAAAAACCTGTTTTTGTTATTTAATTTCTGAACTTTTTTTTAATTAATGCAGGTTTTGATTTTGGCTCACCGTACATGAATAGTTAAAACGAAATTTGCATATTAATTTTACATTTTTTTTGGGCTAAATGGCTGTTTCAAAATTTTGATCAGATGATTTTGAGGAAAGGGGGCGGAGGAGGGGGCCTAGTTGCCCTCCAATTTTTTAATTACTTTAAAAGGGCACTAGAACTTTAGAATTTATTTACGAACGTTTTTATTAGTAACAAATATACGTAACAAAAGATTTAAAGAATTATTTTCTTTTTCCCTGAAAAGACAATGTCAATATAAAACGAACAGAAATTAATAAAAAAAAAAATTTCCACAAAATAAGTTTTTCAAAGAAAAGTAAAGAATTCTATTAAACCAAAAATGAGCAAAAACAAAAGATACGTAACAAGTATACGTCACTGACGTATAAACTTACGTAACGAATTTCAATATTCATATATTTTTATTACGTATATTAAGGGGTTCGCCACCTAGCCAATACCTCGCTCTTTACGCTAAAGTTTGAATTTTGTTCCAATGCTGTAAGAATGACCCCTTAATCCCAAAGGCCGTTTAATTAAAATAAATAGCTCTTATGAAAGTGCTAAAAAAACTTCAGCGTAAAGAGCGAGGTATTTACTAGGGGGCGAGCCCGCTCATATACGTAATAATTTCCGTTCGCTTTAAGTTTTGATGTTGCTCCTTGCTTTCAGCTGAAAAAACTTGTTTCTTTTATTTAATTTCTGATCGTTTTTTAAATAATGCTAGGAAATCCGGCGCTTCCTTCATAGCAATGTCCCTTCCCCCATGAAAACTTCCAGAGATTCTCCCACGTAACCCCTGATCCCCTCCCCCGCTACCAGAAAAATCCCCCCTGAAAACGTCTATATACTTCCTAACAACCAATACTATGTGTAAACATTGGGCGAAGTTCATAATTTGCAGCCCTTCCCCCGGGGACTGCGGGGGATTAAGTCATCCTCAAAGACATAGTTATTATATTTTTCGACCATACTGAACAAATGAAACAAAACTTGATGAAACTTATATATTTAAGATCAGCCTGAAAATCCAATTCTTTCGATGTACCTATTGGTATCAAAATTTCGTTTTTAAGAGTTTCGATTACTATTGAACCGGGTCGCTCCTTACTTACAGTTCGTTACCACGAACTGTTTGATAAAGTCTGAATGGCTTTATTTTGACAAACAGTGGCATTTAGTATTTCATGACGTGACACTTCATTTTTCCTATATAAGATTTAACAATAGTTTAAATACGTAGAAGAATACTTCAAGTTTCTTTTGAAGCTTCATAAGGATGCCTTGTTACGTTTGGTAGTGTTTTTACAAGCTACGTAACGTGACAGTTCAATTTTCGTAGATAGGGTTTAACAAACCTAAAAGAACATTTGAGTTATTTCAAGTTTAACCAGTGCCTGATAAGTATTAACATTAGTTGCTCTAAAACATCATTTATTACAGAATATTTTACTAGTAATTAGCTGTAAGTACGAATTGATTGTCCAGATCAGATGAGTGTTTTCCGGTATAGTATACTGCTAATATTGTTTTACTTCATTATTTGGTGCTATAGACCTAATCAATATGGACATATTGCCTAAGACGTTTTCCAAAATGAGTTTAAGTGGAACTTGTGCCATGGTGGTAGCAAGCTTTCAACCATTTTATCGTATAGACGAGAAAGGTTTGAAAATATCTTTTTTTTCAAAAAAATCTGAAGTTTTCTCTAAACACCTTACAATTTGGCACTTGATATTTATTTTTGTCTTAAGGGGGGGGACGTGTGAGTAAAGATTAATTCTTTAAATTCTATTATTTGAAAATTCTTAGAAATTTGTTTGTTTGACCTGGCTTGAAACTTTCGATATTTATTTTCACTTCTAGCTACTATTTTTTTTTTGATATTTTTTACTTGGTATAAACTATTTGGTGCATAGGCTATTTATTATACCGGATACAGGACGACCACAATATTTCTCTTGGGCACTTCGACTTAAGAATTCATAGAACAGGATTCTAAACCATTTGGAAATGACTTCCTTGTGTATTCGCTGAAGAGGAACTGCTTGTTGTGCAGCAGTTCGAAAAGCGCTGCAAATGTTTGGGCAATTTTATCTAGAGAAGTCGTATTTCATCTTTTGACAGTTGAAGTGACTTTTCCAGAAGGCAAAATAAAATACGAATTCATTCAAAGTAAATTCTACTCAAGAAACAAACTGTTTGAACTAATTTTTAACCAATCTCTTTGGAACTGCCATTTAAAACTATTCCACTTAATTTGGTATTTAAAGATTTCCTGGGCTGTTGAACACAGATATGAAGTTAATATTGGAGTTCAAGATGAAAACACATTAAATAGTTATTTCGTATATAATTTCCTTTTTCACCTAACTGGCATTTAAGGGTTTTGAGGTTGTTGGTTGCAAGTAAAAGGCTAGTACTACAATAGAGAAGTCCAACATCAAATCAGGTTAGCTACATATTTCATAAATCATGTTTAACTTTCACCAAAGTCAATTGATTGCTTCCAAGACAAAGGACAAAGCTGGGGTAAAATGATATGTGCATGGGCGTAGGCAGCATATTGTCTAGGGGGGGGGAAGTCGATAGTGTGATGAAGAGCCTTTTATCAACTGCTTTTTCAACCATCTGCTTTTTCAGCCATATCTGATGTAAATTTGAAGGTCTAGGGGGGCAGCTGCCACCACCTCCCCCCTGCCACCCCTTCCGTACGCCCATGGATATGTGCTGCCCAAAGGGCAAAACTTTATTGAATGCAAATTAATCATTTAGAACGGAATTTTCATAGATAGATTAAAGTAGAAAGGTTGATACGTTATGTCACGCTGAAACCAGAACCATTCAAATTTTCTAATCTGTCATGGTAGTTTCGATTCTGGAATTCATGTTTCCATATTCACTTTGCAATGAAGAAGCTGAGAAATCCTTTAAGCTAGATGTATTGTTTCATTTTTGATCGCTCATATTACCATTTGAGCTCCTACATTTGTGATTGGCGACTTGTTAAAAACGTTTTTAGTAATGAACCCTTAAATACTAACGGTAGTTGAAAATATATGCCAATGTATTTATTTGTGAAGGTGGAGGAGATTGGATTTCGTTTGAGCTTCAGGGTTCTGATTTGGGTGGTGTGTTTACACTCTTTAAATAATCCCTGAATGATCACCCGTCAAAATAACTGTAGCATGTCTATACTTATTAGGTTGGGAGCCAGGGAGAATGGGACTATGACCCCAAGTCTTAGGCACTCTAGTTTCACAGATCAAAATTATCGAACAGTTCGTGCTAACGAACTAGTAAGGAGCGATGCGGCTCAATAGTAACCGAAACCTTAAAAAACAGAGTTTTGATAACAATAGATACATTAAATAAATCAAATTTTGATGCTTAGTCAAAATATGCAAGATTTGTCAAATTTAATGATACCCATCAAAACTTACGGGCCTGAGAAAATTTGTCCAATATTTGAAAAAGGGGGGAAAGACCCCCAAAACATCGAATGATCTTAATGAAAATCCCTCCATCAGATTAAGCATACCAGAAACCCTACTGTAGAGGTTTCAAGCTCCTATGTACAAAAGTGTGGAATTTCGCATTTTTTGCCAAAAATCACGGATGCGTATTAATTTGTTTTTTTTTTTCACGGGGGTGATCGTATCGAACCAGTGATCGTAGAAGATCGGGAGACGGCCTAGTGCCCTTTTTAAGTGACAAAAATATTGGAGGGAAACTATCCCCCCTCCCGTGCTCATTTTTCTCCAAAAGTCACCCACTCAAAATTTTGAGATAGCCATTTTGTTCAGCACAGTCGAAAAATCTAATACCTTTGTCTTTGAGGATAACTTAACCCCGACAGTCCCCGGGGGAAGGGCTGCAACTTATGAACTTTGTCCATTGTTTTGTATATAGTATTGTTTCTTCCACCCCCCCCCCCCCCCCCCCCGGCCCCCCCGGCCGGGGGGGGGGGTTATGTGGGACTATCTTTCCGTGGAGAAATTTTTCATATGGGAAGGGAATTTTCATGGAGGAGAGCCAAGCTCCCCAGCATTATTTAAAAAACGATCAAAAATCAAATAAAAAAGTTTTTTTCAACTGAAAGTAAGGAGCATCATTAAAACTTAAAATGAACAGAAACTATTACTTATATGAGGGGGGTCGCCCCTCGTCAATACATTGTTCTTTATATGTAATAATTTCTTATCGTTTCAAGTTTTAATGTTGCTCATCACTTTCAATTGAAAAAACTTGTTTATTTATTTATGCTGATCAAAGAATCCTTCAATTCAGAGCCGTTAAGAAAAAACTTCCGTGAGAATTATGCGTATACTGTGTTTTGGTTTAGGGCAACTGATCCCTTGACAATTGAGAGTTACAAGAAATTCAGCAAATTTTTCATTTTAAAGTTTGAAGGTGAGAGAACCCCATGATTGCAAGTGCGTAAACTCAAATATTTATGCGTTTCTTAGTTCAAAAAAATATGCCCACCGTTCTACTGGATTTTTCTATGAAATATTTGTTTTGAAAATAGGTTGAATTTATATATGGGGGAATTTGACCAAGAGGTTGCTTAAAAATATGCCATAAAATTCTTACTTTTAGCCTCATAAATGTAAATAATGATTTCAAATATCCTTAAAAACTTCGATGGAAATCAAACATCATGGTTGAAATATATACTTACTATGATTTGATTTGGGACAATCGTCGGATCATTTGAGACTGCTCTCTAAATCTAAAAGAGTATTGAACAATCACGAGTCCAAAGAGTTGCAACATTTGTATTTATGAAATTTAGAGGGGGGTTCTGCCCCACTGCCCTGCAATTACGCCGACCGAAGTATTTTTATGATCCTGACCTCAATAAGGCGTAACATGCCCACCTTTCAAAGAATTTATATCTTTAAAGGCTTAGTTTTCAAAGGAGTATTTACATAGTTCAATATCCTTGTCCTTGGGTTTACACTGTTCATGTCGCCCCTAGAAGCCAATTTTCTACCTTTTGACTGTTTTGAATAAAATGGATATCTTGAAATTTCGTCCCAATGTCAATTTTTCAGAAGTTGGTAATTTCTAAAATGCTTTCAGTGAACCCTTATACCTTGATGTACGAAGCATTTTTTTTCACTCTACTCTAAAGGAGTGACTGTAAAGTAGGCTTTAATACCGTAGGTCTATTGATTATATGGAAGAAGAATCAGCAATGTTCTCCGTATCTCCCTCCTTTTCTCGGGCCTGTTTATATGATTACATGGTCTACAGGTTAAATAAAGATTTACAGCAAACAAACATACAATAGGTGCTAATATAAATGAGTAAATAACTTCTAAAATGACTGAAACTTAAATTGAATAAGATAAGATAACGTGTATTTCAAGTCAAAATATGGCCATATACACAAACAACATACAAGATTAAATAAAACTACTCTCTTCTTTTTGCAAAAAAAAAAAAATTATCAAGATATCTTCCCACTAGACAAATAAACTGTGGCAACGTAATCTTCAAGGCATCTGGAAGCAGCTATCCATGGTTCCCAAATAAATTTTCCCTTGCCCCCAAAAGAGCTTGACAAAGACTCTGACAATGCTCCAAATTTTCCTCCTCTTCTTGGCAAAGAGGGCAAGCAAACCTGTCGTCCGGGATACTTTTCCTCCTTTCAAAGACCTTCAATCTCGAAAGAATCGGAGGGCAATTAGATCGTAGCTGCATCCAACAGGTAAGGTATCTAGCCGGTAAATTTAACTTAAAATGGAATTCCTGCCCATATACTATCTTAACCTCTTTATAATATCTTAAAGTTTTCCGAATTCTTAATCTCCTCATCCCATTTCTGTATCGTCTGGTCCTCCAGCACCTGCTTGATTTCCTTGTCCAACTGTAGTTGTTTACTAGTTGATCCAAGGCCATCATTCCAAGCGAAAGAAAAACCTGTTTTGTCCAGTACCTTCTTGACTGTAAAAGGCCAAGATATCTTCCTTCGTAACTGTAGTAACTCATCCTATGCATCCTTCAGTAGTCTATCACTGGGTAGCTGTACAACCCTTACCAAAATTTGATCGTCTGGACCGTTCCATTACTTTTAAGAGACCACAGTCCAAGGTTTCCTTTAAGAAACTGAGTATGGGTCATTCTATATGCAGCCCATACAATCTCTTAAAAAAACCTAACTGAAGGCTTTCTAACTGAGCAGCGTTCTCATGTCCCCAAATCTCTCCCCCGTAATGGAGAATCAGCATTATCTTAGATTAAAAAAAAAACAGCCTCTTATGCAAAGACAAATTCTTTATTTCACTAATTTTATTACGGAAAAGGGAAAATGTTGCAGCTCTTCACCTATTAAACACTTCTTTAATGTGGGAGCTCCATCCACCATTGCTTTGGAAAATAAAATCAAGATACTTAATTTTTTCAACTACTTCTATTTGTTGTTCTCCAACTACAAATATATTTTCTTTTTTTCCTTTCCTTTTACTAAAAATAACCACTTTAGTTTCCATTAAGCTGTAACTATTTCATTTGTAAATATTCCTCAATCAATTCCTCAATTTCTCAGTCATTCCTTACGTTAAGCTGTAGCTATTTCATTTATAAATATTCCTTAATTAAACCAAGTAATATCTGTAGCTCCCTTGCCTACTTCGCCACCAATGCAGTGACATCCGCAATGAATTTACGACAAAAATACTTCAACATAGAATCCCATGTAAGGCTCTATGACCAGGAATAAAGGGAAAAAACAGAAATGACACAGATACTAAAAAAAAAGAGAAGAAAAGTATTTTTCTATATGTAACGCATTTCAACCTTTCAAATACTCAACAGACATACACAGACAAAACAAAACAAAGGAAAAGAACAATATTTAAAAGACACAAACAAGAAAATATTTGAAGACCCCCCCCCCCCTAAAAAAAGAAAAAAAGAAGATGTAGGACTATCCAATGAATTAAAGCAAATTCCAAATATACATTTGAAACCAAACCACAAAAAAGTTAAACAAAAACAACCCTCACACTCACAACACACATTTCGAACCCAGGCTAGGGTCACCCGTCCTCCCTGCCCCCCCCCCCAAAATAATAGTAATAAAATTAAAAAAATATATATATTAACATAAAAAATCAAGACATTAAAAATTTTCTTAAAATTCTTTTGAAACTACCAAACGAGTGACATTCTTGAGCTGACTCAGATAGGCTATTCCAAACGATATGACAAGCAGTTAATGGATTAAAGTCAGACACCATCGATGGAGTAAATAAAATATTAATATTCCTTAAATTGCGAAGATGATGAGTAGACCTATCAGTGACGAAAGAAGGAGTAGTTTGAATCGACGTGGGAGCATCACCAGGAAGTTGATGCAAAGTGAAAGACGCGCACGGAAGAATGCAGAGAGACTGCAAATCAAGTATTGGGCTAGTTTGGTTTGCTGTAGAACAATTGGTTTCCTGTAAATTTCCTGCTTGCCTTATCATATAACTTAGAAAGTGGTTTCAAAAAAGAAGAGAAAGTTGACATCCCCATTGTAGGGCAATAAGAGACGTAGGACTGAACTAAGCAATGGAACAGAATTTTAAAACTGATCCAGGAAAAATGCGTTTTAGCTTCCTCAAAATCCCAAGATTCCAAGATCCCTTGAGATCTTTGTATTAATTAGTCCAATATGATGCTCGAGTGAAAGGTTTTCATCGAGAAGAATACCGAGAAATCGGACATATCGATCCTTATTCTACTGAGAGAGAGCCCCTTGAAAGCTGGGTATTATTTAACTCATGGCACGCCAGAGAAATACGGGAAAAAGCTAAAAAACTTGGATTAGCAACATTTAGGGCAAGGCAATTTGCATCAAACCAAACAACGACTCTCACAAAAAGGTCAACTAATTTGGGAAGCATCTCAGACTCAATTCCTACTACAGTACCAATGGTACTGTCATCAGCGAAAGCAACGAAGTGTCCACACCTGCGAAAACGATGGATTTTTTTTAGTATTGAAAGATTCAGGATGACATAGGCGACAGCAAACTGTAGGTTTTTGTTTCTTAACCGCAACTGTAAGGTCATCAACATAAATCAAAAACAGAAACGGTCCAAGAACTGAACCTTGAGGAACACCAAACTCAACTTCAGACGAAAAGCAGGAAAGGGAATCTATGGAGATAGTTCTACCTAACAAATAGGAATCAAACCAAGCATGAGCCTGTCCTCTTACACCATTTTGTGATAGCTTATACAGCAGAATCTCATGAGTTAAAGAATCAAAAGCTTTACGGACATCTAGGAATATAGCAGCTCGAATCAAACCAGAGTCAAGCTTGGCGTGGAGAAAATTTAAAAGAGTTACACATGCATGCTCCGTAGAATGTATAGCTTGGAAGCCAAACTGAAAATCATGAACAAATCTTTTAGCCTCTAGAAAAGAAAGTAGACGGGAAAGCATGGTCTTTTCAAAAATTTTACTAAAAACAGACAGCAAAGATATAGGACGATAATTGGCTGGATCATTTCTTGGTCCACCTTTATATAAAACAATTACTCTAGCTCGCTTAAGAGAACTGGGGAAAATCCCATTTTCAAAAGAAAGATTTATAAGCTTCCTCAATGGAGAAATAATTGAAGGAAGAATGAACTTAACTACCATAGTTGGAATATAGTCAGGGTCAGACGAAGAAGAAGCTTTCAAGCTATTTACAATCCTGGCTACTTCAATATCAGAAGCAGGATATAACACCATCGATTTGAGGCAAGGCGGACCAAGATAAGATTTGTAATCTGGTTGTGACGGTGAAGACCTGACTGAAGAAGTAGTGGTTTCCCGATATTGGCAAAATATGATGTAAATGCTTCTTGAACAGATGGAACACCCTCAACAACCACATCACCAAATACAGGACTTGGGGGGATAGAAGGAGCCGGAGAAGAACGTTTGAGGACGGAATTGATCACTTGCCAAGTTTTTCGAATATCCTTCCCACAATCCGAGAATTTTTTGGAATAACAAAGGAATTTGGCATTCCGGCATAAAGAATTAAAAACATTCCTGTAGAGTTTGAATTGCTGAAGACGTGCAGCATTCAAAGATGGCATTGCTGACTTAAATGCTTTCCAAAGATAATTTTTTCTTCTGCAACACTTTAGAAGACCAGGGGTCATCCATTCGTTAAGAGGAATAGATCTGTTTGACCTTGAAGGAGAGGGGGATAGACCAAATACGTCAAAAATGGACTTTCACTGACTCATAAAAGGAATCAAACTTTGAACAAAAATCATTATCATCACCAAAAATATTCTATGTCCTTCTCAGCTAAATGGGATCGAAGGCAGATCAATTCATTCAGATCAAACATAAAGAGGCTGAAGCAGATGCTGGAGGTTCCCTACTCCACGTTTTTTCAAGGTTAAAACCGGAAAGTACAGGAAAACGGTCTGGAATATCACTCACTACAACAGAATTCCGAACCAAATTAAGAGACGAAAAAATGTTATCAATTAAAAACGCTGACGTATTAGTTACACGTGTCGGAATGCAGGTTGTTGGTAGAACGTCAGCAGCGAGCATAACTGAGAGAAAATCCACCGTAGGAAGCCATGTCAATTAGATTTAAGTTAAAGTCTCCCATTATTACAAGCTAACATGGACGTCTGCCTATTAAATCCCAGACCTCAGCAGGGACCTGAAGAAAAGAAGGGACCGATCCACTGAGAGATCTATAAACATTACCAATTATCAAAACCTCATTTTTTAATTTGATTTCAATAAACTGGGATTCAAAAACCCCTTCAGCATTCCTTGACAGGTCACTTCGAACAGTATAGGGAAGAATGTCAGAAATTATATATTACTAGACCACCCTTTGCCATCCGTCGGCAATTTAGTTGCTCCATTTTGTAACTGGTTATATCTAAAAGCATTTCATTGCTAGAATTAAGGAAAGTCTCACATAATCCGATAATATTGGGTCATCCATCAAGAACTATCTGCCTCAACTGATCAATCGATGAACATAGACCCTGGGTATTGAGTTGAAGGACCGAAAAATGATCATCTCGTCTAGTAGCCCACAATAAATCGGAAACATACTTACTAGTAATTGGTTGGGAAATATTTACGGAATCTTTTTAATTTGACCAATAGAATTATTAATAATACTCAAAACATCTAATGGGTTACTTTACAATTGAAGTAAACGCCCATCAAGGGACTAAACATCCCCAGAGCCTGAGTTAGAAAAAATCATGAAAATTAAGGAGATTTTTTATAAAGCCTGTGCCACAACACACACAAAATAAAATAAATAAAAAATAACTAAGAGGCTATGAACAACAACAAAAATTAAAGTAAATAAATAAATAAAATCACAACAATCATACCAATAAGTCAGAGATATATACATTATCGTATATATTGATAATCGTAATTTCAGATAAATTTAGTGGCTTTTTTAAATCATTAATCTTACTACACAGTTCCTGAAATAAAAACAATAAAAAATATATAACGCTTAAGCTCCACTGCATTAATGTACCCATGAGACCAATACAAGTAAAATCATTTTCAAGATAACGAAGGATTAAATCCCAAACTGACGCAATGACTTGTGAGAACAGGCGTGTAACAAAAAAGAATAGTTATTGAAATCCATAAATTTCATTGAAGTTAATTAGAACGAAAGTAAATTCTTATACAGATACACATAAAGAAAAAAAATAAACAAAAGATAAATAAAATACACTGAATATATGAATGGCGAGATACTAAAGATATCTAAAAACAACAAAAAAAATATTATTTTTTAGACACAGTCGGCTTGAGTACGAATTTTTCTAGCGACACTTCCACCGTTAGTCCTTGCCAAAATCTGCCCACGGTCAGTCCAAGCATTTCTATGGCCAAATTTGTCCTTTGCGGCATACGGGGTATATGATCTCACGTCGCCTCTTTGTCAATGCTTCCGATAGGAAAATTCCACTTGAAGCTAACCTGGCTTTTGCTTTGAAGACTTTCTTTGCTATATCACTATCTACAAATTTAACTAAAACAGGAGGGACTTTGTCTTTTAGGGAAGCATCGGTTAAATCAGGAGATATTTTGAATCTCTAGATATTCCTTATTTGTGCAACATTTATTTCAGTCAGGTTCGTTACGAAAACTTGCAGGATTGTTGATTGGAAGTCAGATCCCGACTTCTGCTTAACACCATGCAAAATTAGCGAATCAATCAGTACTTCTTGTTCAAATGCGTCTAGTTTCATCTAAATTTTCATGATTTTCTCTTCTTGATTTATAATTTGGTTGCGAAGAGTTTTCAGTGACTGTTGAATTTTTTCAAATTTTGGTTGATAATCCAGAGTAATCGCGTCATATATTTGACAAATGATGTCGTTGGATGACTGGCGGAATGAACCAGCTTCCGACAACCTTCCATTAATCTTCTTAGTTATATTTTGCAGTAACTCTCGCTTAGGTTTTTCTACGTAAGGTTCCGTAGAAATGATTTTATCCATCAATGAACCACATTCTCCTGTATTAGATTCCTTAATTGTTAATGCATTATATGCCTTGGAAAGGAATTTATAAATATCGGGTGAATTGTTCAATTCCTCAAATGCAGCCTTTACACCTGGTTGCCACCATTGGTGATTTATCACCAGATCCGGTGATATTTCATCCTCCTGGTGATTTTTCTGTTGATTTGTTGAATCTAGGGATTTTTGGTGATTTTCTTTTAATTTGGCGATTTTCTACAAAAGTGGTTGACATTCCATACATAATTGGTTTCCACTGTCTTAATGAGGTGAAATAATCAGTGACCTTCATATTTTATTTCTTGTCTTTATTCATTATTTCTAAAGAATGGCGTTATTTTGAGCTTTTCTGTATCCTTTTAGCTTGGCAGTCGGCTTCCCCGTAGTTACAATTTTAATTTTAATTTATAAATACATTTTTGTCTCATGTGGGCCATGTGTTCTATAAACGGATTGAGGCCCAGAAACG
The DNA here is from genome assembly GCA_029168905.1 of Artemia sp. Kazakhstan ARC1039. NCBI lineage: Eukaryota > Metazoa > Arthropoda > Branchiopoda > Anostraca > Artemiidae > Artemia > Artemia sp. Kazakhstan ARC1039. The sequence continues at coordinate 18,927 of JAQQPU010000015.1, read as the reverse complement.
AAAAAAAAAAATCTCGGGTAAAGAAAGCATAGTCCCACATGAACATAGATTCAGAAGCCTAGGATAGGTTTTTTTCCAGGGACTTAACAGTCTCAGGGAAAAGGAAGAAAAGATACTAGGTTTTGAACACAACATATATTTTGTTTTTTGCGTCTTGAACACACTAAACAGAGAAATTGCCATAATGATTTTGGTTCTTTAGGCTTTTGTCAAACCTACTTGTCTATGACATATATAGAAACGTACTTAGTTCGCCCATACCAGGACTGAGATTAGGCTTAGCCTAACTAGGTTTCTGATCGGAGTTTGCTCAGAAATTAATCTTTTGTATTAAAGTAAATGGACTCTCCAGGGAGAAGTTTAAAATCTAAATTTTTATCTGTTTTTCTTATGTGCAGAAGGTTGACATAGGACAATCCTCACTAGAAAAGTTTCATAGTTGATGCTACATTAAATTTAAGTCTGATATTCCCGCCTCGACCTATTATATTCGTACTAAGGATTAGATTCAAATCATCCACATTCCCTGTGCAGCTTGCTGGGCTTTGGGCTGAACTAACTTCAATATAGGTGTTCTGTTTTATTATTCCTACATTTGGCAAGTAATCTTTAGACAAAGAGAGGAAATATGATTTATTCCTTTCTTTCAAGCCCTTTTCACTGTTGTTTCTGGCCAGCTATATTGTAATACCATTTTGTGCTTTGCATTCAGCAGATGCAATCAGGAGTGTAAAGTCAAACAATTTACATGGCTGCCAAATAAGTGTTTTTATGTATCAATAAAGACAAATTGAAGTTATTGACAATAAGTTATTAGCAGTTTATTGGTCTTGATCTTTGACGCCTGACATCAGTATCTTGATCTTGAGTACATTGGTAATTTTGCAGTCTTTTAGGCCATTTTCTTGACTATGTCATAAGACTAATCCTCAAATCCTGATCATCATCTTGTAGTTTCTTGCCAGGAAGTCTTGTCAGCATCATTGATATGCTGTCATAGATCAAGAAAGAAAAGTACCTGAACCTTGATATTGATGTTCTGGTCAGAGAGTTTCGATCACCGAGGCACACAGACGATGCAATCCGGTCCAAAACTGGCGACATTCCAGTCTGAATGTAAGAATGGAGGTGGCGATTTTCTTTTTCTTACCTTGCCGAAATTCATGGGTATCCCGATGGCACTGCCACACCCAAGTGCTACATCAGAGTGGCAGTTTTCAATGCTAAAGATCGGCAAAACTCCCCTCAAAAATAAATTAGAGCCAGAAACTTTAGGTGCTTTGATGCATGTGCACAGGTTTGTTGAAGAAAGCATTATGGGAAATATCCTCATCACTAGTCACAAAGGCTAGGCTGTGGAAAAGGGAGCACAGAATTGTTTTTTCATTTAAATCTTCTGCACAAACTTCTGCAACTTGATATGATCCTATATATTTGATATGATTTATTATGATATACTATATTGAATATGATTTGATGTACAGATTTTGATTTGATATTATTTGAATATTATCAGATTTGGTTTCCTTGTTTATAATTTGTACTGCCATTTAGGACTGCTATGAATACAAAGTTTTCGCTAAATTGTGGTAGAAAGGACGGTTAATTAAAGAACATATATTTCTGCCTAATACGGAACTAAAGAATAATAGTAAACGTTGCTCTGTACTTCAAATAGTTTTGCTTCGGCTAAAGTCATCCTTCTCACTTCGAGTTTGACAACAGGACTTACGGATAGTTATTAAGATACTATAAGTACTCACAGTCCCTTTTTTTTCAACACTGCTTATCTAACTTGTTAGCTTAAAGATAAACTGTAGCCTTAAACCTAAAATTCTTGAAGATTCAAAATAGGTCTTTGGAATTCATTCCGGAGGTCACGAACTGACGCATTAATTAACGGAGAGCTAGCAACAATACATTTATTACTGGGTGAAGGTTGGAACCCCCCGGGTACATTTTGTAAAGTTGTGGGTTTTCAAAAGGAATGCTGTACTTATGAAATCTGTTTCTGCTGGCTGGTAGAATTGCGTGCTCTCCGGCCCTTGTGTTTTTTGCTAAGATGCCTCTTTTGTATGATACTTCCAAATCACAGTATTTAGATGGTCGGCCAGAGCAGGGCTCTTGTCAAAGGAACCAGGGAAATAAGGTTTATCACTGCGGTTGTCCGATATTTCAGCTTAGACTTGACCCATCACAATTTCAAGAGGTAAAAGAAATATATAAGAAATCGACAGTAGAAAGAGGTTATTACATACTGGACGAACATAATTTATGCATAGATTATTGATCCACGAAGGGGGACAGGATTTCTGAGCAATTGATTAACATAATCGAAGGGGACTAGATTTCTTAGAAATTGATTTGCATAATCGACTGGGACAAGAAACATGGGGGGATTTCATTTTTAAATGTGGCTTCTCTGGTCTTTAGGTCTGAGAGATAAATTAATATTCTATTTTTAAATATGGCTTCTCTGGTCTTTAGGCCTGAGAGACAAATATTAATATTCTATCGAAGCCATAATAGCGTAACTAGGAACACCTTAGATTTTTTCAGAAATTCATACGAGATCAAGACAGATTGAATAAAGTAATAATAATAATAATACTTTATTATAAGCCAAAAAACAGGCCATACAGAACAGTATTCTTAATTACACTCCACAATAAAAATTACATAAATATCAAGTTTCACTAATTGATGTCAACGCTTCATTTACATAATTACATAACTGTCTGATTATCCTTTTTACGGTCGTTTTCAGGATCCCCGGGAACTCCAAGTTACCACCCTCAAAATACTTCTCCCTTAATAGAGAAAGTTGCTGGCACTCGGTGAGAATATGGGCCACATCCTCAATACCTAGGTTACATCTGGGGCAAGAGTAATCCGCATCTACATCTGGGGCCACCCTTTTTCTTTCAAATACTCTTTTTCTATTTTTTAGTGGCAGGCAATTCGCTTGGATCCGAAACCAAGTCCTCAATGTCTCCCCCGGTAATCCTAGTTTAAAATAATATTCAAATCCAAATATCTCTTTTAAATGGGAATAAAACTTCAATGTTTCAGATGATTTAACTGCCTGGGTCCACATCTGAACTTCCTGGTCTTTTATTCTTTCTGTAATCATAGCCAAAAACGGCTCACCCTGATCTGAGGGTCCTAGCCCCTCATTCCAAATATATGATAATCCTAATCCATCTAAAACATTTTTTATTTGGTACGGCCACGATCTTTTACGTTTTGACCGTAGCATCTCCACATAAGCTGCTTTTTCTAACCTATCTTCTGACAGACTTAGAACTTTTAGCCAGTACCGGATCATCTGTGCGAATCTACTCATTCTCAGCGAAAATATACCTAGGTCACCTTTTATTGCCTGATTGTGGGTCGTTAAGTGAAGACCAATTAATCTCTTAAAGTGTTGCAGCTGAATTGATTCCAATTGTGGTGCCGGGTCATGCCCCCAGAGTTCAGCTCCGTAATGGATAGTAGGCAAAACTTTAGAATTAAAAACATATTTATGCATTTTTAGATCATTTATACTTGAAAGCCTTGAATTACGTAAAATGGCAGCTGAAACTGCTTTCCCTCTCTTAATCATCTCTTTTACATGCTCTTTCCATCCTCCATTTGCTGAAAGTGTTACTCCCAAATATTTAAAATTTTTGCTCTCTTTTACATTTTCACCTTTATAATAAAATTCTACTTTTTGATCATCATTATTCACGCGAATTCCTCTAAAAACCACAATCTCAGTCTTTTTAATATTCAACACTAGTTTCTTTCTATCTAAATATTCTTCTAATATACTCAATAAGATTTGGAGCTCCTCTGGTGACTTGCCTATTAACACCGCATCATCAACAAAAAGCAACAGAGATAATGTCAGGTTCCCTAGTGACACCGTAGGGGCCCATACCTTTTTAAAATGGTCAACAATATCATTTATATACAACGTGAAAAACCTAGGCGAAATACTACTACCCTGTTTTACTCCTTTTCTAATTTCAAACGGCGACGATAATCCCTTCCCTAAAACTATACCAAATGTCTTTCTATACATATGAGCTAGTATCCTAAAGAAAAGTCTTGGTAAGCCTACCTTTAACAGTTCTAAGCACAGGAAAATCCTATCAATACTGTCGAAGGCCTTTTCTAGATCCAAAAATGCAACGTACAACCTATTCTTCTCTTTTGCATATTTCTCTACAAGCGCCTGTAGGACTAAGGCCCTATCAATAGCATTATATCCATCTCGAAATCCTGCCTGCTCCTCCTTCAAAATCCTATATTTTTCTAACCAATGAGCTAATCTAGCATCTAGTATTCTTTCTAATATTTTGCTAAGACTAGGTACTAAAGATATCGGTCGATAACTACTGTGATCCGCTGGGTCTCCCTTTTTGAATAGCGGCAAAATCAGGGATGTTTTCCACGGCGAGGGCCATTCTCCAGAAGCCAGAACTGAGTTGAAGATAGCCAAGAAGATGGGCATAAATAAAAGTTGGAATTGTTTCAAGATCTTTGTTGGGACTCCATCGCTACCAGGTCCTGATCCACCTTCCATGGCGCTTATGCATTCTTCAATTTCTTCTTCCGATGCTGGTTTTATCAGATCATAATCTTGTTCTTTCAGTGGGAGACTGGTCTCATTTCTGTATTCGATAATTCGTCGCTGAACCAGCAGTCAAACGAATAGTCTTCCTGAACCGCATCGTTGTAGTATGTAGGCCATGTTTTTGGGTCAGGTACTTTTGGCTGAGCTATAGAGGCCCCTTTTTTTTTAATCTTTCTCCAGAAAGACCGCATATCACTCTTTTCATAAAACTGGATCAGCTCCTCCTTACCTTTATGAATAGCCAGTCTCTTCTTCTGTTTTAAAAGGCGTTTATACTCCCGGCGAACATTTTTAAACCTTGTTACTAGTCGAAGCCTATTTTCCTCTTTTTCCTCTTCCCTCAAAATCTCCGTTTCTTTAATCAATTCTAATTTTTTTTATTCTACATTCCTCATAAAAAAATTCTATATCCTTACGACCTCTTTTATTTCCTAGAACTGGGCCTGCTATTTCATGTAAAATCTCAGTGAACTCTTCTATCAATCTATCATGGTTATTTATCTTCTCTAAATCATTTAGCCTTATAGCTACATCATCCTCTGAAAACGCTTCACTTAATTTAACATTTTCATCTGTAGACCATTCCCTAGGTATCTGACGTCTAACATTTTTATTATAAATACGACTTTCGCTTGAATTATCCCTCCTTTGGGGAGCACTCCTTGATCTAATTTCTAAAAATACCGGTAGATGGTCCGATCCTACTAACTTAAGCGCATCCACATTAAGGTAATTCGGATCCCAGCGAATATCCACCAAAACATAATCAATTAAACTTGCTTTAGCCCCAGATACGCAGGTAAACTCACCCCGATTTTTATCCTTTCCAAATCTTCCATTTCCAATCATCAAACCCGATTCTGCGCATAGTGTCAGCAACCTTCTACCCCATTGATTTATTCTTCTTTTTTGATCCCTGCTAGCTCTGGGATTTCTGTAGACGGCTGGGATTGCTGACGGAATACCTGGAATTAACACATCTTTTAATTCAACTTCATCACTAGTTTAAGCATTAAAATCACCCATTAATATCAATCTGTCATTTTCAAAATTAGCTCTTTTTTCATCTAATTCTTTTACCAACAAATTCCACGTATCTTCATTTCGGTACGAGCTATTTTGAGGCGGAATATAAATCGATCCTATTGCAATACACAGTCCATCCCAACATTCTAATCTAATCCAAATAACATTTTCTGATTTACTTTTCAGCTTTGTATAACTTTTGAAAGACTCATCTTTTATCAACACTACAAGGCCTCCAAAATAACGATTGTTCAAAGCTAACTCTCGCGATACACTTTCCACATTGAAACCTCTTACTTTTGGAGTTTCACTAGGGCAATGCCAGGTTTCTATTAATGCTACAAAGTCAAAATTTGACAAATCACTTTCCACAGAACTTAACTTATTTTTTATACCCTGTACATTCCAAGATACAAACTTCAGGGATTGTGTATGGCCTTGTCGATGCTATTGGGCTCCGTAATCACTCGGGGGGATAGCTAACCGGTAATAATCGTCGCCTCTAGGTCTATTAATACCCCTGTACTGCCAAGGCTGATTTTTTTGTAGCTGCCTGAACGGGCGTGTGTTTTGTCTGTAAATTGGTGGCCAATTCCCTTCAGTAACCCGGCTTGTCAATGGCTCCTCATTTCTTTGCCGTACATTTCTAGCGGTGCGACTGTAAGTATTATCAACGGGGCTAATCTCGCTACTTTTACGACCTTTCCCTGTTCCTATTGTTTTCAGTAAGTTGCTGTTTCTTTCAACTATCGTGTTCGTGTCACTTTCATTACCAGAACAGTCCGACTGATCTGAAGGGCAATTCTGTACTGAGCTCTGGTTATTTTCATTGACATTAGCGGGATTTATACCTCTGATCTCTGAGATACTTTGCGCTGGATTAGGGGCCCTAATTGGGTGGCTTACCGTCATTTCTTTTACTTTTTGATATTCACGGTCGTAAGTGTACGTTTTACCTTCAATAATAAGCCTATCGCCTTTGAGCCGCGCATTTTGACCTTTTACTAGGGCTTGGGACACTACTGGCTTTAAATTTTTTCTAGCCTTGCGTTGATACGTAGTATAGTCCGGAGCAACCCCTACGCCGTTCTGTTTCAATACAAAACTTTTCCTGAGAACCTCATTTCGTAATTCCAAGTCGTGCCACTTAACTATTACAGGGCCTGATCTCAGGCGGAAAGCATCCTTTATGTCCCTCCGAGAAAGCTGTAGGTTCGGGAGGCACCGGCTAAGAAACTCGCAAAGCTCATCCTTCAAACTCGACTGGAATGGACCAGTCGCAGGGAAATTGTAAAACACGAGGTTATAACGCTTTGTTTCTGCCTCCAATGAGTCAATTTTCAGTGTAGACTCCCTGAGTTTGTTCCTGATTTCCGCTTGATCGTTTGAAATTTCTGATTTTGTTGTATATAGCTGTTTACTTAAACTATTTATTTTTGCCTCTATACCGGATAAGCTGTTTGAGAGCTGTGGGATCAAATCCAGTTTGAAATTTATTTCACGCATAAACTGAGAAATCGCGTCGGGATTTGACGCATCCGGAAGTTGAGGTGGCTGAATCTGATTCCCCTCCATTTCTGCTTGCTTATTCAAGATAATTAAGATTGCCTACCTTATTCTCTGCCAGCAATATTCTCCGGCAGTAGAGTTTATTCGTTGCGTCCCGCTTTAGCCCGGGACACAGCTTTATAGCGCTCTCTTCTTCAGTTGTCAAAGAACTGAATATTTATCCGGAGACGCTGCTATGCTGGGGGGCGTGGCTAACTTCTCCCCGTCCTTGCGCACTGTATTGTGTATTAACTGTTTTAAACTAATAGATGTTATCGCTCTGAATGACCGATGAATACTATATTTTACGCGGGAAATGGTTTCCTGGGAATTTCAAATGTGACAGTGCAGGAATGCTGAAACAAAGGAACACGCAGAAATTACTTTTAGGGGATTATTTGGGCGAAACAAATTAATCGGCATTTTAGGGATTTTTTGGGCGAAACAGTTTGAGACATTTTAGAAGATGATTTGGGGATGAAACTCTGTGGTCGTTATAATACGCAACTTCCATTTGAACAGTGTTGTAAGGTCCCCTACCCCAACCCCAAAAGGGGCCCCCGACCAACTTTTTTGCCCCCCGGGGGGGGGGGGGGGTTTGGCGCGCTTGAGACACAGAAGGTCCCCCTCCCCCGGGCCTCCCAAAGATCCCCCCGGGTCCCCAAAGGACCCCCTCCCCCGGGCCACCAAAGACCCATCCCCCGCCCTACCCCCCCCCC
>JAQQPU010000014.1:95424-110356 GCA_029168905.1 Artemia sp. Kazakhstan ARC1039 | reverse complement strand
GTATTTCTTGGTGTTGAGGTATCCAAAAAGCTTTAAAGTAAAGTTGTTGGTGAAAAGGATGGGTACTTCAAGTTGGAAAATGGGTTTAGAAGGGACATTAAGAAAGGAACTTGCTCTGAAATGCCTTTTGAAAAGTATTGCTTGGTGTTGAGGTATCCAAAAAGCTGTAAAGTAAAGTTATGAGTGAAAAGGACGGCTACTTCAAGTTGTAAAATGGGTTTAGAAGGGACTTTAAGAAAAGAAGTTGCTCTGAAATGCCTTTTGAAAAGTATTGCTTGGTGTTGAGTTATCCAAAAAGCTGTAAAGTAAAGTTTAGGGTGAAAACGATGGGTACTTCAAGTTGGAAAATGTGTTTAGAAGGGACATTAAGAAAAGAAGATGCTCTGAAATGCCTTTTTAAAGGTATTTCTCGGTGTTGAGGTATCCAAAAAGCTGTAAAGTAAAGTTGTGGGTGAAAAGGATGGATGCTTCAACTTGTAAAATGGGTTTAGGTGGGATATTAAGAAAAGAACTTGCTCTGAAATGCCTTTTGAAAAGTATTGCTTGGTGTTGAGGTATCCAATAAGCTCTAAAGTAAAGTTGTGGGTGAAAAGGATGGGTACTTCAACTTGAAAAATAGGTTTAGAAGGGACATTAAGAAAAGAAGTTGCTCTGAAATGACTTTTGAAAGGTATTTCTTGGTGTTGAAGTATCCAAAAAGCTGTAAATTTGGGGGTGAAAAGGATGGGTATTTCAAGTTGGAAAATGGGTTTAGAAGAGACATAAAGAAAAGAAGTTGCTCTGAAATGCCTTTTGAAAGGTATTTCTTGGTGTTGAGGTATCCAAAAAGCTGTAAAGTAAAGTTGTGGGTGAAAAGGATGGGTACTTCAAGTTGGAAAATGGGTTTAGAAGGGACATAAAGAAAATAAGTTGCTCTGAAATGCCTTTTGAAAGGTATTTCTTGGTGTTTAGGTATCCAAAAAGCTGTAAAGTGAAGTTGTTGGTGAAAAGGATGGATGTTTCAACCTGTAAAATGGGTTTAGAAGGGACATTAAGAAAGGAACTTGCTCTGAAATGCCTTTTGTAAAGTATTGCTTGGTGTTGAGGTATCCGAAAAGCTTTAAAGTAAAGTTGTGGATGAAAAGGATGGGTACCTCAAGTTGGAAAATCGGTTTAGAAGGGACATTAAGAAAGGAACTTGCTTTGAAATGTCTTTTGAAAAGTATAGCTTGGTGTTGAGGTATCCAAAAAGCTAAAATGGAAAGTTGTGGGTAAAAAGGATGGGTACTTCAACTTGTAAAATGGGTTTAGGATAGACATTATGAAAAGAACTTGTTCTGAAATGCATTTGAAAAGTATTGCTTGGTGTTGGAGCATTCAAAAAGGCAGTATAGTAAAGTTTTGGGTGAAAAGGATGGGTACTTCAATTCGTAAAATGGGTTTAGGAGGGATATTATGAAAAGAAATTGTTCTGAAATGCCTTTTGAAAAGTAGTGCTTGGTGTTGGGGCATTCAAAAAAACTGTAAAGTAAAGCTGTGTGTAAAAAGGATGGGAACTTCAACTTGTAAAATGGGTTTAGGAAGGACATTAAGAAAATAACTTGTTGTGAAATGCCATTTGAAAAGTATTGCTTGGTGTTGGAGCATTCAAAAAAGCTGTAAAGTAAAGTTGTGGGTGAATAGGATGGGAACTTCAACTTGTAAAATGGGTTTAGGAGGTACATTAAAAAAATAACTTGTTCTGAAATGTCTTTTGAAAAGTATTGCTTGGTGTTGGAGCATTCAAAAAGGCAGTATATTATAGTTGTGGGTGAAAAGGATGGGTACTTCAACTTGTAAAATGGGTTTAGGAAGGACATTAAGAAAAGAAATTGTTCTGAAATGCCTTTTGAAAAGTATTGCTTGGTGTTGGGGAATTCAAAAAGCTGTAAAGTAAAGTTTTGGGTGAAAAGGATGGGTACTTCAACTTGTAAAATGGGTTTAGGAGGTACATTAAAAAAATGACTTGTTCTGAAATGCCTTTTGAAAAGTATTGCTTGGTGCTGGAGAATTCAAAAAGCAGTATAGTAAAGTTGTGGGTGAAAACGATGGGTACTTCAACTTGTAAAATGGGTTTAGGAAGGACATTGAGAAAATAAATTGTTCTGAAATGCCTTTTGAAAAGTATTGCATGGTGTTGGAGCATTCAAAAAAGCTGTAAAGTAAAGTTGTGGGTGAAATGGATGGGTTCTTCAATTTGTAAAATAGGTTTAGGAGGTACATTAAAAAAAGAACTTATTGTGAAATGCCATTTGAAAAGTATTGCTTGGTGTTGGGGCATTCAAGAGCTGTAAAGTATAGCTGTGGGTGAAAAGGATAGGTACTTCAACTTGTAAGATGGGTTTAGGAAGGACATTATGAAAATAACTTGTTCTGAAATGCCTTTTGAAAAGTATTGCTTGGTGTTGGAGCATTCAAAAAGGCAGTATAGTAAAGTTGTGGGTGAAAAAGATGGGTATGTACCATGAGTAAAATGCGATGTATTTAAAATACCAAAATAAAGTTCCTTCTTTTTAAAGATAATTCCGATTTCCTATAATTAAGTTAAACCTAGTTTCAAAAATGAAGTCCTTAATCAGCAAACAGAAAAAGTGCAGTCACCTCAGACAAAGGACAGCACTATCCAGGCTATAGATTTCGCTAAGAGAGTGAGAAATAAAAAATATGCTACGTACGATATTTCTAAGGAAGTTTAAATGGCAAAAAAACTGTGTGAACGCTTGAATCATCAAAAATATTTAAAAGAATTCATTGGACGAAAGATTACATCCTTGGTCCTCTTGGGCTAATGGCGAGCCAGTCCTCATGGCGCAGGACTGAAAAGCTATGTTTGCTAGTGGGGAAGATGTGCTTTTTAAGATTATTAGTAAATCAGATTTAGAGGGATTCGTAAGTCAGATTTGGGAGGATTCGTAGATCAGATTTGGAAGGATTAACAGATATTCTTCCTTCGTTGTCACCGCTATTGTCATTTGAAGTGACCCATTGCTGTGCAGCTAAGTATGTAAGTTCAATAAATCTATTGCCTTTTTTATCTGTGTTCATTTCATCTTATTTGTCTGCATATAGTCGGATAATAGGTAATTAGTTCGCATGTCTCCAAGGCAAATGCTCCCAGGAGATCAGATCTTAAGATAGCTCCAGAAAAAGAGGTCACGTTTGCATGGCAGTACGTTTTATTTTCTCCCAATAATTGAGCGTGGTGCAGGCCTGGTTGACACAATCCTTAGCGCTATACCACGAGTTAAATGCGATATTTTTAAAATACAGGATTCTTTCCTTCTAAAGATGATTCGGGCAGAAATTAAACGTCCCCTAATTGAGTTCAAATACCGCTTCCAAGAGTCTAAATTCTTAATCAGCAAAAAGAGAAATTACATTCTAGCTTCAGTCAAACAACGACGCTAGTCGTTCGAATTTCGCTAAGATAATTAGTAGCAAAAAAAATGCTACGTACGATATTTCGAAGGAAGTTTAAATGGCAAAAAAAACCGTGTGAACACCTGAATCATCTGGAAGATCTTAAAGAGATTATTGGACGAGGATTCGCGTCCTTGGGCCACGTGAGCCAATGGCAAGCCAGTCCTTACAGTGCCTTTTAATTTTAATCGTAAGTCAGACTTGAGAAGATCCATTGAGATAGAAATTTTAACTCTTTCATCTCGGTCACCATTATTGTCATTGAAGTGACCCGTTGCTATGCAACTAAGTATGTAAGTTCAATAAATCTATTGTCTTTTTATCTGTGTTTGTTTCATTTTATATGTCTGAATCTCGCCTAGTAATAGATAATTAGTTCGTAAGTCTCCAAGGTAAATGCTCCCAAAGGAATCTGACCTCCAGATAGCCCGAGAAGAAGAGGCCAGTTTTTTCATCCCCACAAACACCAAAACTTGTCATCGTCACAGCTTAGAAGAATGTTTCTAACCCCTGCTAGCCTATAAGAATTCGTATCTCTTAAGTCAGATCCGATCGAGCTGCGGAAACAAAGCGCTGAAACGTCAGAATTTATAGTTCAATAATTCCTAATTCCTCATAACTTTTGATGGATTAAATTAAATGAAATAATTCAAAGATATCCAAAATCAGCATTAAAATACAATTCGAATAATACGTATATTGGAGAAATTACGGCATCCGGTTCAATTATAAGGAATAACAATAGGGAAATAAACCTAGGCCATTCATATCTGATTTATTGAGAAAGCCAGGTTTTATCTTTGACTGATAAGAATACGTTTGATTCAAATACTAATTTTCTATCACAACCCATAACAAAATATTTCTTCAAGGGTACAAATGGAGCGTGTTGGAAATTGGAGGAAAACTGCGAACTAGTTAGGCTATTTAAACTTTGTAATTCAAATTTAATTGTTGGAGAGATACAGACATATAAGTAAATTGATTAGGCCTATTGCCACTAAGCTACGATAAGAAAACCCTTATATCTCATAGGAGATAATAGCCTACCCCAAAATAGGTTAAGTAGAATCTTAAGTTGATATAAACGCAAAAAAAGGAAGAACTCAGTGAGTTATTAATAGTGCAAAAGTTAGTTGCAAGAAATATTGAGATTGCAAAATCTATACCAGAGTACAATGGTCAGTCAGATATAGACGAATTTAATATCCAATTGACCCAGTTTTTACAACTAACAAAAACAGACGTGGGAGCGTTAAAAGACATGCTCCTACTACCATTAAGAGGTCAGGCCTTATCCTTTCTAAAACAGGTCGAACATACCATAGGCAATAACGCCAACTTGCCAATAAATACGGTTGATGACTTGTTAAAAGCATTCAAAGAGAGATTTATAGAAACCAGTTCAACAAATCAATTAAAACACGGAGTAGTGAACTTTGATTTTTCACAGAATATACGAGAATACCTGGATAATATACGCATTTCTGTAGAAGCAAAATACGGAAGTGGTTCTGGGCAACTGTATGAAAAAGTCATACTAAATACCTTTTTGCAAGGGCTACCCCCAAAACTATATAGAGTAGTAATATCCTAAAATATTCAGACGTTGGATCTTGCAGTCCAAGAGATAAAGTGACTAATCGAAGTTGATAAAATGGTTGCTGATCATAGTAATGCAAAAATAAATAGCCTCGGCGACTCAAACGCGAACCTAATCTTTAAGGGCGATCAGGCATCCCCCAATTTCTTTTCAAGGGATAATTCCCCAGTGGCACAAAGAAATAAAACGCCAGAACCCGCTAGGCAGAAAACAGTACGTTTTCAGCCTATTAAACAAGCTAATTACGGAAATAACCCAACAATAATAAGGTGCTATAATTGTAATCGTGTCGGCCATATCGCCAGAGAGTGCCATTATATCAACAATCCTACACCAAGAATTGCTGTCAGTAACACGCAAAATTACGGTAACCATTTGTTCAGAAGAACAAATTTTAGCACCGGTCGTGCAATAGGCTATAGCCAGGGGGGATTGCGCCAAGCAGTACCTTATAATGCATACCAACAAAATTTGTATAACCCTCTCCCCAACAGTCAAACTAATTACCGATTTGAAAACCCAAATACTCGCCAAGGACAATATAATGCAAGAATGCCATATAGAAATCACGTAAATTTGCCGACAAGAAATGAAAATTTTGTAAGCCAACGGTATTGGCAGCCAACGCCAGCAAACGGGACTGACACGAGACATCCACATTACCATAATAATACATGGAGAAGACAGACAGACGTAAATCATTTAAATATGCCTAAAGAACCCAATACGTCTGAATATCTATTACAGGCACCAACACATGAAATAAATCCTCAGGGAAACGTTTCGAGCCCCTCAGAAATACAAATTGGACCCAGGGGGTGCCACAAATATTTAATAGGTCCAAGACAATATTAGTGCCTTCTTGTAGTGATATTATTAACAAGTTACCTATATTTAATGATTTTTGTGTAGAAAACGTTTACTTTACGGCCTTAGTGGGCAGCGGAGCTACTGTAAATATAATAAACTCAGGCGTATTTAATATCTTGCCTCCGCACATTAAACGACAGAGGAACCCTAATAATCCCAATTTAAAAAGCGTGACAGGGCATGAATTAAATGCAAAAGGGTCAATTTGCCTAAACGTAAAAAGAGACAATAGAACCTTTATGACAAATTTTATTATATGCGATAATTTCCCATATGAAGCTATTATAGGGGCAAATTTTATAAGTTCTAATAGAATACTATTAGACGTAGCCAACGAGAGGCTTGTCTACCCAGCTAAGGTAGGGAAAGAAATTTCTACCTTAAGAAATCGTAACAGAGGTTACGAAGACAACATAACAGTAAACAAAATTTCTAGTGGTATAATGTCGAAGTAATATGAACCTCATGTCTCGCAAAGACATGGCATAATTGGAAATTTGTTAAATTATCCTGAGAGATATTGCAGAAATGATTTAAATTTAAATAATAAAAGTATTGAACAGGCGAAAATAAAAATAGGAGATATGCGACAGTACAGGTCAAACGAAATTAAGAAAATAGTAGAATTTTGGAAAAACATAGTAAAACTCAACGTGACACCGCAAGATGCCGCAATGGCACAGCATAGCGCCTGTATGAATATAATAAATAACGAAAATAAAGAGAAATATTACGGATTCGCGATAAGGAAAACAAAAGTCCCTCCCAAAACGATGCCAAAAAATTCAAATATCACAGATGATCGAACCAGTGATCAGCAAATCAGAAATATGGTTTGCGACACCGTCTGAAATACCCGAAAATCTGTTATGCGAGGAACATATTATATCTTATGACAAACGGGATGGTTTTATTTGGGTAACCAACAACCATGAAAATGATACAATCACAATTAAAAAGGGGACATGTTTAGTTCAAATCCAGGTTTTAACGGAAAATGATTTAAATACATGGGAAAATTCTAAAAGAAACCTAGTTAACGGTATTAAAACTTCAAATAACGAATATCCTTTAACAATATCGCAATTTTTAAACAAATTTAATATGGATCATATTACGGACTTGGAACTTAAGAAAAAATTATGCGAATTATTATGGAATTTTAAGGATGTATTTTCTGCATCTGAAGATGACATAGGGCTAATACCATTTTACGAACATTCAATTTTAACGACTGGTAATTCCGTAGCTAAACAGCCATATCGTGTGCCATATAAGCACAAAGAGTGGTAAAAAAATAAAATCCATGAATTAGAAAAAAACGAAATTATACGCCCAAGTATAATTCCGTATGGCGCACCAGTGATCTTAGTACCAAAAAAGAATGGAGATCTTAGACTCGTAGTAGATTATAGGGCTCAAAACAAACAAGAAGTTAGCGATAAATTTCCTCTACCAAGAATAGACGAAATTCTTGACTCAATTTCAAGCAAAAACAAAATTTTTACCTCTTTGGACCTTACCCAAGGCTACCACCAAGTGAAAATAGCCGAAAAGGATGTCCATAAGACTGCATTTTCAGCATCCTAATACGGTTCTAATGAATACTTGAGAGTACCATTTGGGCTTAAAACAAGTTCAAGCGCGCTATGTAGACCCCTATTGCACCTGTTAAGAGGATTAAAGAATATAATTCATTTTGTTGATGATATTATATGCGTGGGGGAAACACTGAACAACACTTAGCAACGTTAGCTAAGGTGTTTGAGAGGTTCAGACAAGGCAATTTAAAATGCCGGCCTGAGAAAGTAAATTTATTTCAATCTAAAATTAAATTTTTAGGAGTAGTAGTAACCCAGGGAGAGATATCCCCAGACCCTGATAAAATAAAAATGTGTTGAAAACCTCAAGCCCCCCAAAACTATGAAAGAATTAAGGGGAATTTTAGGACTTACTAGCTACTTTAGAAAATTCGTACGCAATTATGCCCAAATTGCGAAACCCCTCACGGAATTAACCAAAGAAAACTCCCATAATGTTACCTGGTCCTAGGAAGCTCAAACTTTCCTAGACCGTCCCAAAAAGGCACTCACTTTTGAACCAATTTTATCACTCCCTGATTTCGAAAACAGAAAATTCATCGTTACCACTGATGCTAGCTCAAAGGGCATAGGCGCTATCCTTTCGCAAAAAATCCCGGTAGAAAACCCTAACCCTCTACAGGGAACACCCAAACAAATAGAAAAAGTTATATGCTATTCAAAAAAAACTTTATCAAAAAGCGAAAGTAGTTATTCCGCCACAAACTTAGAATTGTTATCTATTATCTACCACTTGGACAAACTTAGACATTATTTAATTGGTAGAAAATTTATATTACGATCAGACCATAAAAGCTTGCAGTACCTGCGCACATTTAAAAACCCCACGGGCATTCTAGCTAGATGGATTATGAAAATCCAGGACCTAGATTATGAATTTGAACATTTAAAGGGAAAACAAAACGCAGCTTACGACTTTTTAAGTAGATACCCAGAAAATATTCCATCGGAAGCTGAAGAAAATGAAGTTGACGCCATAATTGCTAAGAGCAATCATGGATGTAAGAAAAA
Organism: Artemia sp. Kazakhstan ARC1039; assembly: GCA_029168905.1. Lineage (NCBI taxonomy): Eukaryota > Metazoa > Arthropoda > Branchiopoda > Anostraca > Artemiidae > Artemia > Artemia sp. Kazakhstan ARC1039. Next base: position 101,833 of record JAQQPU010000014.1, on the reverse strand, counting down.
CAAAGTCAAAGACGCAGTAAAAGAAAATAAGATTAACTATTGTCCCTTATCTTTGGAAAATATAAAAAGAAAGCAAAAAAAGGACGAAATGTGTGTAGCACTAATTGATTATTTTGTGAATGATGAGGCGTTACCGGATAAATTCAAAACTCTTAGAAAAGAGATATATAATTTTTACTACGACCTTGATGAAGAAATACTGTGTAGAATTGGGACTGTTGAGACAAATAGAAACCAAACCTCAATAATACCTGTGTTACCACAAAACTTGATAGGGCCTGCATTTGAATATTTTCATTCGGACACAGGTGGACATTTAGGAGTTATGAAAACGTTCCATAAGTTAAAACAATACTTTTACGTACAATCTGCACTGACAAAACTTAAAGAATTTGTAAGTACATGCGAAGCATGTAATTTGAGAAAAATCCCCCTAGCTTATCCAAATCCTCTAATGGGAAGAGTCCCGGTAGCAAAGTACGCCTTCGATATTATCTCATACGGTACAAGTGGAGGCTTACCTGTCTCTAGCAGAGGTAATACTTGTATTCTTTCGGTTATAGATCATTTTTCCGGATTTACTTTTACAAAAGCATTAAAAAATCAAGGTGCTTATGCCACAAGTAAGGCGTTAGCAAAATTATTTTTACAATTTGGCATTCCTAATGAAATTTTGAGTAACAACGGGAGCAATTTTGTTGCAAAAGTAACAAAAGATTTAATGAGTTTTTTCAATATAGAGAAAATGGTGACAGCGCCGTACCATCAACAAGCTAATGGCAAAATAGAAAACAGGCATAAAATATTTTAGAACGTATTAAGTATTTATACAAAAGACAACAGGAGCGACTGGGATAAATTCTTACCTTATTTAACTAACGTAATCATCACTGCTTATTCCGAAGCAATCAAAGACAATCCATTTTATTTACTTTTTGGTCGTGATTTTAAAATCCCGTATAATGAGATTATTGAATTTCGGCAGTATTATAACGACTCAGAAGATTATAAAAAAGAATTCATAAATAGGATGAGGAAAACTTAGAAAAAAGTTAGGCAAGAGTTGGAAAAATGTAAAATAAACCAAGAGCTTAGAAACCAACCCAAAGTTAAGGGGAATATAAATTTCAAAGTAGGAGACTTCGTTTACCTAAAAAACGAGGCAAAAACGGAAGGAAAAAAACTTTCCAACAAATATTCAAAATGTCAAATATAGTCAAAAAGAAAAATATAGTCAAAAAGTACGATAATGAATATACCTTTAAAATGAAAAACCCCGATAGTGGAAGAACTTACAAGGCGCTTGTTAGCCGAATAAAAAGAGCCAAATTCCCAGAGAGATGGGTATCACACCCCTCTTCTACTGATTCGTCAGATTCGGAAAATGAGTCCCCCTAGGTCAAGATTGGCAGAGCTAAAACCCTTTACATTCAAGCAAGACTATTTTGAGAATGACAGTGACCAGGAAAACTTTGAAGAATTTTTAGCAATGGAAAATCTAGTTGTTCCTAAGAAAAAATCCTTAATACCAGGATTTTTTCCTGAAATAAAAATGCAAAAAAGTGCAAAAAGTTATTCATCGGCGAGCGCAGGAGATTTAGATTATACAATATCTCCAAAAACCCAATTTTTCCCAGATAGAATTTCTACCCCATGTCCCCCCAAAAAGATTTCCAGATGATATGGTTTCCCCTGCAACACCGATAGAAAGGCCCCTGTCTTTACAAGAAGAATTAAACAGAGCTGTAGAAACCCCCAGTATTACTGTAAAGAAAACTCCTCCCAAAACTTTAACTAAAACAAACCTACGAGAGGCTATGGATTTAATAAATTTTCCCATAAAAACGAGTCAAAGTACATTACCTGAAAATAAAACTCCCAAGGATGACCAGCAAGATCAAGATCATGATATAACGGTGTCCAAGGTAAAACCTAAACACGACTGGACGTGGACTTCATGGAGGGAATCCCTATTGCAAAGAATGCCCGCTCCCTCTGAAGACATGGCCTTCAAACAATGGGGGAACCCCGCAAAAACTATTGATTCCTCCCAAAGCTCTCAAGAATCCTTCAAATCCCCTAAGTTGAGAACTCAAGGCGAGGATCTAGGGAATAAACCTTCTACTTCCAGAGGAATAGAAATTTACGAAGGAAGGGCAGGTGACACCTCAAAAAGTGCCACCTCTAAAAGTTTTAATCCGGATTCGTCGGAAACCAGTTCAGAAGAGTCTGGCGGCAAATCAGACCACATAGTAGCTAAAGAAATAGGGAAATCAAGACCGACCTCAGCAGCCGCACACGGGAAACAAACGAAATTAAAAGGACAAGAATTTTTGAAAAAAAAAAACAATACAAAAAGTTTGACCTTATTTTGCTAGACAAACCAAAAAAGAAAACACCGCAAGAAACAGAGGATGAAATAACGACACAGTCAGGTAGAGCGGTTAAAAAACCTGACAGATGGAAATATCCCTAATTAATGTAAAGACAAATGTTCTTGTCGTGGGGAGGTTGTGTCCCAACCTTTGACTGGTAGTTTCTTTTTATTATCCGTTGAAGGTGGCGGATTTCAAATCCCTTATGAAAATTAACTTGTGATCCACCATAATAAATTTAACAGTGTGCAAGTAAAGTTAACCAAGTTAATATTAATGAAAAAAAAAATAATAATACGAGTGATGTCAAAACATTGGCGATCAGAGAGAAAGGCCCAAAGTAGGAAGCTCGTGGTCGATTGAGAACGACAAGTGGTGTCGGACCACGTTTTTGGGAAGCCTGGGGAGAAACTCAAAGCCCATGTAGCTTTTAATTTGTTGTGTTTTGGTGGTCCCCTCGAATTTTCTATGAAAAATCAACCCAGGTCCGAACAAAGATTGATGTCATCAAAAAAAAAAAAATTTACTAATCGTTTAATTTCTACCAATAAGAAGACTGCAAGGTGATGACGGTGATATATTTACTAATGGTCTTATGCATGGATTAAGTCGAGGCGAAATCTCCTCTCTACAATGGGCATAAGAGTCTTCTAAGATGTAGAATCCCTACTGAAATTGCCTTCCACGTGAAGATTGGAAAAAAAAATTAAACTATGAAGAAAATTAATCAAAAGAAAATCAAATATGCCTAACTTGACTTACAAATTCGATAATCTGACACTATTCATAGCTAGAGCTTGATCTGAACCGTGTTCTGCTCTATTTTTATGTTTTTAGTGTTGAATCTTCCTTTTTACTTGCCGTTTTTTTCGTTTTTCTTGCTTAAAATATCAGTCAAATTCTTATTTAATTATTCTAATAATCAATTCGTACTCAATTTTTTACTTTACTTATTTATTAAAATATTATTTCTTAATAAGTTATTAATTAAAATTCAACTATCTCAATTAAACTATTTAGAACCTGATAATTCATTGAAGTTTGACTAAGGTTTTATGTTTAACTTGAAAAGACTAATCCTACCTCTTAATGAGGTTCAAAAGATAAAACACCTCATCCTAGGACATTAAAGACGACTGGGTGCTGCAAAAAGTTATTAATTGTAGTATTAGCAGTATTCAAGGCTTAAGGACACCCTAAACAAGTTAAATAATTATATAGACGCAGAAGTGATTATATATAATGGAAACTTTTAGCACCCTTTTTAAGAGTCAAAAGGAAGGCAACCAGCCCTTGCGGTATTTTTAGCTACCAACCTCTATCTTAACCCCCCAAAAACATCCGATCAAGATTACAAGATAGTTGTTTTGTTCAAAATGGACAAAATTCCCATAAATATACCTCTAAGGATGACAAGATCACCCTTAGCCCTTGGGACAGGGGCTATAAATTATGGAGGCTGCCCATTGTTTATAAATAGGTTTTATCATAAGCAGCGCAATTGCGCTGCCTAAGGAAAGAACGATGTTGGGACAATGTATTCTTTCAACCTAGTTGAAAGATCTAGAAATTATATTTTTGAGGAAAATACACCCCCCCCCCCGTCTCAGCCCTCAGGGCAAGGGTTGTAAGTTATGCCCTGAGGGCATATAAGGTTTTTATAGAAAGAGTTGTAGTAGAAATTTCAAAAAGGGCTCATTCGATTGGATATTCAAATGGCTAGTGGCCTTTTTAATTGTCGAAAGTGATTGGAGGGCAACTAACTCCCCTCTCATGCCCACTATTTCCCCAAACACATCCAATCAAAATTTTAAGATACACATTTTGTTCAACGTAATTGAAAGATCTGGAAGTTATGTTTTTGAGGAGGACACTCTCGCACAGCCCTCAGGGCAAGGGTTTTAAGCTATGCCCTAGGGGCATATACGGCTTTTATAGAAAGTGTTGTCGTAGAAACTTCAAAAAGGGCTCATTCGACTGGAAATTTAAAGGGCTAGTGGCCTTTTTAATAGTCGAAAGTGATTGGAGGGTAACTGACCCTCTCCCCTGACAACCAACATTTCCCCAAAACACATCCAATCAAAATTTTGAGATTGACATTTTGTTCAACGTAGTTGAAAGGTCCAGAAATTATGTCTTTGAGGATGACACTCTCCCCGCAGCCCTTAGGGCAAGGGTTTTAGTTTATGCCTTGGGGGCATATAAGGTTTTTATAGAAAGAGTTGTCCTAAAAACTTCAAAAAAAGCTCATTTGATTGGAAATTGAAAGGGCTAGTGCCCTTTTTAATGGTCCAAAGTGATTGGAGAGCAACGAATCCCCCTCTCACACCCACCATTTCCCCAAACACATCCAATCAAAATTTTGAAATAGGCATTTTGTTCAACGTAGTTGAAAATTCCGGAAATTATGACTTTGAGAATGACAAACAACCCAAACCCCTCAGGGGAAGGGTTGTAAGCTATGCCCTGGGGGCATATATGGTCCTTATAGAAAGTGATTACGTAGAAACTTCAAAAAGGGTTCATTCGATTGGAAAATCAAAGTGATTGGAGGGCAACTAGCCCCCTTCTCACGCCCGCCATTTCCACAAACACATCCAATGAAAATGTTGAGATAGACATTTTGTTCAACGTAGTTGAAAGATCCGGAAGTTATGCCTTTGAGTATGACACTCGCCCTACAGTCCTCAGGGCGAGGGTTTTAAATTATGTCCTGGGGGCAAATAAGGTTTTTATAGAAAGCATTGTCGTAAAAACTTTAAAAAGGGCTCATTCGATTGACAATGGATAGGGCTAGTGCCCTTTTAATAGTTGAAATTAACTGGAGGGCAACTAACACCTCTCTCGCACCCACCATTTTCCCAAACATATGCAATCAAAATTTTGAGATATCCATTTTGTTCAACGTAGTTAAAAGTTCTCGAAATTAGGTCTTTGAGAATGATAATCCCCTAAGAGCCCTCAGAGCTCGTGTTGTAAGTTCTGCCCTGGGGGCATATAAAGTTTCTATAGAAAGTGTTCTCGTAGAAACTTCAGAAAAAGCTCATTTGATTGAAAATTGAAAGGGCTAGTGCCCGTTTAAATAGTCGAAAGAGATTGGAGGCCAACTAACCCCCATCTCCCGCCCACAGTTTCCCCAAACAGATCTAATCAAAATTTTGAGATAGCTATTTTGTTCAACGTAATTGAAAGTTCTGGAAATTACGTCTTTGACAATGATAAACCCCCCAAACCCGTTAGGGCAAGGGTTGTAAGTTATGCCCTGGGAGCATATAAGGTTTTATAGCCATTTTGTTCAACGTAGTTGAAAGTTCTGGAAATTAACTCTTTGAGGGTGACAACCCCCCACACTTCCTTCAAGGCAATGGTCTTAAGTTGTGCCTTGGGGGCATATAGGGTTTTTTATAGAGAATGTTGTCGTACAAACTTAAAAAGAGACTCATTCAATTGGAAATCAATAGGGCTAGTGTCCTTTTTTATAGTCAAAACTGATTGGAGAGCAGCTAACCCCCTCTCATGTCCACCATTTCCCCCAACACATCCAATCAAAATTTTGAGATAGAAATTTTGTTCAACGTAGTTGAAAGTTCTGGATATTATGTCTTTGAGGAGGATGAACCCCCCACGCCCCTCATGGCAAGGGTTGTAAGTTATGCCCTGGGGGCATATTAGGTTTTTATAGAGAATGTTGTCATAGAAACTTCGAAAAGGGCTCATTCAATCGGAAATTGAAAGGGCTACTGCCCTTTTTAATAGTCAAAAGTGATTGGAGGAAAACTAACATCCCCCCCACGCCCACTATTTCCCCAAACACATCCAATAAAAATTTTGAGATAGCTATTTTGTTCAACGTAGTTGAAAAGTCCAGAAATTTTGTCTTTTAGGATGACAATCCCCCCCCCCCTCAGCCCTCTGCACAAGGGTCGTAAGTTATGCCCTGGGGATAATTTGTTCAATGTAGAAATTTTGTTCAATGTAGTTGAAAGTTCTGGATATTATGTCTTTGAGGATGATGAACCCCCCACGCCCCTCAT
>JAQQPU010000014.1:79083-95324 GCA_029168905.1 Artemia sp. Kazakhstan ARC1039 | reverse complement strand
ATATAAGGTTTTTATCGAAAGCATTGTCGTAGAAACTTCAAAAAGGGCTCATTTGATTGGAAATTGAAAGGGCTAGTGCCCTTATTAGTAGTCAAAAGTGATTGGAGGGCAACTACCCCCATCTCACGCCTACCATTTCCCCAGACACACCCAATCAAAACCGAAAAAAATTCTTTTAAATGTTTTAACTTTTATAATTTTAAGAAATCAAAAATCAATTAGTATTTTAAGGAATAAAAATAAGGATATGTATATTAAATTGACAATGCACATTTGTTGCAGTAAATTCATTCAAATTTTTTTCCAGTAAAGTACAAATTGTATTCTGGCTTTTAGAAAGCATAGGTTTTTGATCCCTACTCAGATTAATTTCTGCTCGTTTTGAGTTTGACTTGTTTTAATTTCTGTTTGTTTTGGGTTTCATTTATTTATTGGTACTGATTTGTGGTAGTTGTAAGCTTGATAGATAATTTTATTTTATTTTTGTTGTTTTTTGGTTTAATGGAGTTCTTTACTTTAAAAAAAAAACTTATTTTGAGCAAAAAGTTTTTTTGTTTGAAAGTGCAAAAAGGGTGATCGTATAGGCTTCGGAAGGGGTTTATTGGATTAGTAATCAGAAGTTTTAGTGGCCTTTTTAAAATTCAGTGGGATCGGAGGGTGGATACACCCTCCCCTCCCATATTTCGTATTTTCCCGAAATACAACTGATAGATATTTTAAAATAGCCATTTGTTGTCGTAGAACCTTCGAAAAAGGCTCATTCGATGGGAAATTGAAGGAGCTAGTGCCCCTTTTTATAGTCGAAAGTGATTGGGGGTAGACCTGTCTCTACTTCACAGGAAGTTCAAGACCGGGTCAAATAGTTGACAGAACGTCCATTTCAAAGACGATCAAAACTAAGGGTATATACCAAAATAAACCCTTGGTACCCAACTCCATGCCGTAGTTTGTTTTTTCCTATAGCTTTTTGTTTCTTGCTGGTTAATTTCTCCTACTTTGATTTATAATCAAGTATTTAATACTGCTTCTATTGTTTAAGTCCTAAAACTAGCTTTCCCCGCAAAAAACTTCAAATATAAATCTATCTGATACACCCTTTGGTTTTTGACATAACGATACGATGGCAATAAATTATCTTGCTAAATATCATTTTTGATGTTTTCCTTTTATTCTTCTTTTCCTTTAAAAATTATTGCTGATACTTTTATATATACCCTGGTGAATAGCTCGCTCTTTACGCTAAAGTTAAAATTTTGTTCCAATTCTTTAAGAATGACCCTTTAATCACAAAGGCCGCTAATTAGAAAAAAATAGATCTGATAAAAGTATAAAACAAACTCTAGTGTAAAGAGTGAGGTAATGACTAGAGTGTGAACCCAATCATATACATAATAATTTCTGTTCGTTTTAAGTTTTAATGTTGCTGCTTACTTTCAGTTGAAAAATTTCTTTTTTTTAAATTTAATTTCTGATCGTTTCTTTAAATAATGCTGAGAAATCTGGTGCCCCCTTCATAGCAATGTGCCTTCCTCCATGAAAACTTCGTCCAGGGAACGATCTTCCCACGTAGCCCCTGATCCCCAAAACTACTAGAAAAAATTCCCCTTGAAAACTTCTGTATACTTCCCAATAACCAATACTATATGTAAAGACTGGGAAAAGTTCATAACTTGCAGACCTTCCCCCGGGGACTATGGGGGATTAAGTCATCCTCAATGACATAGATGTTGTATTTTTCGACCATGCTGAACAAAATGACTATCTCAAAATGTCAATCGGGTGACCTGCGAAAAAAATGATCGTGGGAGGGGGCCTAGTTGTCCTCCATGTTTTTTGGTCACTCTTAAAGGACACTAAAACTTTTAAAACCTCTCACAATATTCCGAGACCACTGGGTCGATACGATCACCCTTGGAAAAAAAAATCATGATCTTTCTTCGGGCCAAAAATACAAAATTCCACTTTTTTGTAGATAGGAGCTTGAAATTTCTATAATAGAGTTTTCTGATACGCTGAATCTGATGGTCTGATTTTCATTAAAGTTCTATGACTTTTAGGGGGTCTTTCCTCCTTTTTTTGAAAATAAGGCAAATGTCCTCAGGTGCGTAACTTTTGATGGGTAGAACTAAACTTGATGAAACTTATATATTTGGAATCAACATAAAATTTGATTCTTCTGATGTATCTATTGGTAACAAAATTCCGTTTTTTAGAGTTTCGGTTACTATTGAGCCAGGGCACTCCTTACTTACAGTTTTTTACCACGAACTGTTTGATTTTTGTCATGATCTGGAAAAAACAAAATATATATTTATCTAAAGCAGATCAAAAAAATTGGGAGCTCTGTTGCTAGCTAGAAGATGACTGATCGGAAAAAAATGTATATGTGTGTAGTAGAGCATATATGTGGGAAACTATAAATTGCTAGGCAATTTAATGCTGCTCCTTACTTTCAGTTGAAAAAACTTTTTTTTTAGTTTAATTTCTATACAAAACTGTTACTTCCTTTGTTGGCTGGCATGATTTTTTGGCGCCTTTCTCATCATCTTTGGCTTCATAGTGCAAAAAATGTATTTTGAAAAAGAATATCAGTAACTTTGTATGAAACTTAGGGCTATATCTTGGCTCTTAGGGGGGAGGACGCAATAGTCACGTTAGTGACCATGGGTAATAGATTAGTGCAATGCATGTTCTTTTGTTGCTACAGTGATGGATTCAAAAGAGGCCGTGCACAATCGTGCTAATAACTAAAGCTCTCCCCCTAAAAAAATTACCAGGGGCTTGTTCAATATTTGAGGGACACTTAGAGTCATACAGCTTACTCGCATTATCTTCCGATCAAGCATTCAGTCAACATACTCATAATACAATCAAGGAATAAATCACCCTAAGGGGTGAATCTATTAGTGAGCGGGTTGCAAATGGGCGTGTTTCAAATTTGCCTGGTCTGTGTCTTCAATGTTAAGAATTTAAGTAGATTAACCTTAACGATTGCGGAGCTCTAACACTCTGCAGCTTTTGCGCATTTTAAAACGTTATCTAAATGTTAACAATCATTGGAATATAGATGGCAGTAATCTCTTCATCTTGACTAGAGCTAAATATTTTAGTTTTCTATGACCTATACTCTACCCATTTTTAATACCTCTCATGTCACTTAGGTAAATAAGGTACATTTTGAAGATTCATTGTGAGTGATGTCTGTTTGTTCTGTATATTTCAAATAAGTGGTAACTCAGCATAGCTTGATCTCAATTTTATAGAGTATTTATCAACTATGCATAATTAATGTCTGTAGTTTCTTAGCTTCGGCTTGTTTTACTGTTAGCAATATTTACCAAATAACCGGCATAGTTAACATATATTGGTCCTACAGAATTTGAAAAACGATTGCAAAAATATCCGTCGAAAGTAAGAAATTAAGTTTTCAGGGATTTTACCTAAAAAAAAAAGAACTCTGTTATTGACTCGTTATTTTAATACTGGACTCCTTGGTTTACTGAGGTATTTTTACGAGCCTGCCTATTTCTAATCGTTTTTACAGAGATTAGAAATATCTAGAGAAGATATAACATCGTGAGGGAAGTATTAAAAAATAATTTCTTTATTACGTAGATTTTTAAAATATATTTTAGTTTTTAGCATCGGGGACCCAATTGTAGGTTTTGCCAGGCTTTCCGTATGTGGGAACATAATACTGGGATTTAATGGGAAAATCAGTTCTGATTGCCAATTTGAAAGTTTTGCTCATGTTGGGAGATAGTACGTGTCATACCTTTGTTTTTTATATTTGAAATAAATTATCAAATGAAAAGTTCGACGGTTCTTGATAAATGTGACAAGATCCAGGGTGTACAGGTAAAAACTACAAACCGGATTCAGATTCACCCTTTATGAGAGAATAGACAATTCTGATTAATTCTTAACTTATGTTCATGTTGAGAGATAGAGATATGCTGCTAGTCTAGCATAATCATTGCTAGTAAGATTTTTGTCTGGACGTCTCTGATTAATTTTGCTCTTCTGCTGGGACCGGAATTTCCAGTTGCTTTGGTTTTATAAAATTCATTCTGTAGTATGACTTTTAACCAGTCTCACTTTCAACACCTTATTGCATTTAATTGAAATAACTAAAAAGTCTAGTTAGTGTGTTCTATTAACCGAGTTCTTTTTTCATAATAGATTTCATACAAAAAAATACAAGCCTCTATAGCTTTTAAAGCTCAGTAAGAACATTGTTATATTTTTCGTATAGACAAATATTCTAAGAATTTTATATTTCTAAGACGACAAATTAAGGTTATTGGGCTCTGAGCACTGTATATAAATATAATACAGTATGATCATTCCCTATCTCAACCATTATACAAAGCTGGACCGAGATGCAAGTGCTCCAGAGAACATTTAAACAAGTATAAACATAAGTGAAATTCGATTTTTTTACGGATAGTCAAGTCAGATTTCTCTTGAAAGCGAAACTTGGCTTCACCTGTGTAACACTAAATTTTAAAGGATCTAATTTCAAATCACTTTATTCCAATACATATATAAAAATTAGTAATTAGTAGTGCAATGTTATTATTAGATGTCCTTAGAAATCACAAGTAGGTTTCGAAGTCTCGAGTTGGTTTCAAAGGCATTTTGAGAAAATTTCTGCAAAAATACATATTCCAGGGTAATATACACTGGACTGCTGATGGCAGATTAAATGGGAGGAGCTGTTTGTACGCGCCGAGAATTTAGTAGCCAAAAATCACTGAGCTATGATCTTACTGTATATTATTTATGTATAGCGGCTCTGAGCCACAATAAGCCAATAATCAATTGCAATAGGTTTTAATAAGGTCTTTGAACGCAATTCAGTAAGAGCAATAACATATTGAACGTCAAAAATCAGTTGCAATAAGTTTATTGAACGCGGGGCAAGAGAGGTTGTCAGCATCTTGGTAAGGCTCTTTAATGATAGAAGTAGGTCCCTCTAAGACTGAGGAATTATACAGCTTAATAAAAGATGGGTAAAGGGTTTTGAGTAAAATATGTTAAAAAAAATTGATTAATGTGTGTTTTTTGTATAAAAAAAATACAATTTTTAAGACATTGGCAAAATCTGTCGTTTTATAGGCCATCCTAATCTAAAATGCTGGTATTTTGATTTCACTAACAATTATATTTTCGATATTTAGCAGAAAATTTTTACCAACGAATTGTTGGCTAAATTCTGTCGATTTGAAACGTTTTTGCAGACAATTGATGATGAATTTTGAATGTTAAATAAAAATAATCATATGTGATGTATAAAAATAAACTTTGCAGTTTTATTCATTGGAGAAATTATTGTGGACAATTTTTGGGATTTAGAGTTAGCATTGCATTTTATTCCTGTTTTAGTAAATAATTTTGGAGACCACACTGCCTTTCCATGACGATAAATAAAAGTTCAAATATGGATAAAATCCTTTGAATAGACAGTGATTTTCACAAACAGTGATAAAATTTGACAAATAAATACTAGATATTTCGGTCACACATGCAGTGACCGTCATCAGTAGTGAAATCAGTTTTACTACTGATGACAGTCACTCCATATGTGGCCAAAATGTCTAGTATTTTTTTTGTCAAATTTTATCACTGTGTGAAAATACTGTCTATTAAAAGGATTTTATCCCTATTTGAACTTCTATTTATTCATGTTTTAGACAGGAAGATTCCTGTTTTAGACAGAAATATTCCTGCATTTCATTCCTGTTACATAATGTTGTCTCATTTTTAAATTCCCCGCTAATGAACATGTTTCCGTAAGATTACAAAAATAGTAAGCAGCAATGATTAACAACAATTGGGACGGCGGAAATAGCCCTATAATTAATTAACTTGCATTTGGATTGGCGTAATTTTAAAAGTTCTGCTACTGGTTTCGTTCCTTTTTTCATAAGTATCAAACTCGTTTAATGCAGAAACTCCTTTTTTTGTGCCTCAAAAGATCTGATATCCACCCTCTTGATGATTCGAAACCCTAATTTAATTCTACGCCTGAAACACTCACAACTATGATACGATGAGCCCCATTTCATTTATTAGTTAACCCATGACTTCCAAATAACCACCCGCAGATAAAGTACCAATAGCCGGACAAATATCGTTAGGAAAGTCCTTCCTTGAAATACAAACTTTATTTCTATTATTTTTTTATATGTTGATAGCCAAAGACCCTGATATATTGGTAGCCAACGACCCTAACGGATAACAGACATAAATAAAACAAAGTTCTTATATCTTTCTTTCGTCCTTTATTTCAGATGTTGAGATAACAACCATTTATTTTAGATACAGTACATACCTTGTCATGATGAAATAGATCTCTATTTATTGTTTAGTATACTACTATTTTGAACAGTTTAGTGTTAAGGTTTTAGGAATAACTTTTGTTTCTTCTTCTTCTATAAACTGTAGTCCATGGGACTCTTATCTTGCAAATGCATAATGCTTGAGTATTCATACAAAGGAATCCCCCCTCTCCCCGAGAAGAAAATATTTCCCTTCCCGTAAGTAATTTTGCCCCCCAAGAAATAAAAACTTCACCTGAAAGTTTCAATTCAATGTCCTAGTCGTGAGACAAAACGGGGTAAACTTACTGAAACTATGTATAAAACTCGCCACCATTTTGATTAAAGCTGCTGGCTGTATAGATGATGAGAAATACTTGTTTGGCTTCAGGTACTCAATTGTGTAACGCTGCTGTATTGATTTTAGAGTTGATGATTAGTGATTGGCTGGGAGTTACGGACACTTACTAGATATAGGTGGATACCTCCACGCACAAATACGTTTTTTTTTCTTTCGTCCTTTATTTCAGATGTTGAGATAACAACCATTTAATTTTAGATACAGTACATAACTTGTCATGATGAAACAGTTCTCTATTTATTGTTTACTTTACTACTATTTTTTGTTTCTTCTTCTTCTATAAACTGTAGTCCATGGGACTTTTATCTTGCAAATTTATAATGCTTCAGTACTAATTCAAAAGAATCCCTCCCCACCCCAAGAACAAAAAATTTCCCTTCTCCTAAGTAATTTTGCCCCCCCCCAAGAAAAAAACTTTACTTGAAAATTTCAATTCAATATCCTAGTCGTGAGACAAAACGGGGTAAACTTATTGAAACTATATATAAAACTCGCCGCCATTTTGATTAAAGCTGTTGGCTGTATAAATGATGAGAACTACTTGTTCGGCTTCAGGTACTCAATTGTGTAACGCTACCGCATTGATTTTAGAGCTGATGGTTAGTGATTGGCTGGGAGTTACGGACACTTAATAGATATAGGCATATACCTCCACTCATAAATACACTTTTTTTTTCTTTCCTCCTATATTTCAGATGTTGAGATAACAACCATTTTATTTTAGATACAGTGTATAACTTGTCATGATGAAACAGTTCTCTATTTATTGTTTAGTTTACTACTATTTTGAGTAGTTTAGTGTTAAGGTTCTAAGGACAACTTTTGTTTCTTCTTCTTCTATAAACTGCGGTCCATGCATGAGGCTTGCAAATGCATATACTACTTGTAAATAAACTACTCTATAAACTACTTGCAAATACATAAGGCTTGAGTATTAATACAAGAGAATAAAGCCATATTTGTTGCGTAACAATGGCTTCATACTGGCTTAAGTCGGCCTATCGGACTGCTTCACTAAAGTTCTGTAAGAACATAAACTTGATTATGATTGGTGAATTATTTTTAGCTGACCAATCATAGATTGTTTTACATTCTTATGTCAAGTAGCTTTTCAGGTGTGACCTTAATATAAAATTGGTTGTAGTGGCTGAAAGGGCATTATGGCGTAAGAGATCACCGCAGGGCTGCCACTCCTTGTAATTTTTGCAAGATCTTAAAATTTCACCTTGGGATCTTGAGAAAAGCATATATGTTAAACACTTCCCTCAAGAGGTAGATTCAGGATATAAACTTCTATTATTTACTTTATTCTGATTATTTTTTTTTTTTGTAATTGTATCTTGGATTATTGATATATTCTCATTGGTTTTAATGAGCAGTTTCTCATTAATCTGGCTGTAATGACCAGCTGTTTAAACATAGAAGATTTTTATAGGTTTCCGAACCAGTTTAATGTTTTACTTTCAAATTTTCTGCCTGTTAGAAAAGAGGATATAATACATTTTGGAGAAAAAAATGATTCTTTGAAATATCTTTTGACCTGAATGAGGTTGAAGAAAATTGATAAATTGATCCGTAGAGATTGAGACTTTTGGGGAACGAGTTGTAAGTCTAGTTTTGACGTCCACATCCATAAAATGTTAGACTCCGCTTTAGAATTAATCCAGACAAGATAAGATCGTGATATTAAATTTTATCGTGATCATGATATGAACTTATCTGGACATACTAAAAAAAATGATACATTTTGTTTGTATTTTCTAGGGAAAACATTGTATTCTTGATGTTCGCGCGAATGCCATCAAAAGGCTGCAACTGGAAAAGCTTTATCCTATTGCCCTATTTGTTAAACCCAAGTCCCCGGAATTAATTATGTAAGCATTAATTATGTGAGTTTCGGTTACTATTGAGCCGGGTCACTATTTACTTACAGTTCATTACCACGAACTGTTTGATTCTTGTTTTGTCTATAGAGTTGAATTTTTCTTTTCTCCCGCTCTCTTTAGGGGGTAAGGATGTACGAAGTGTTCTTTTTCATTCAGTTAGTATTCAAGTAACTTTTAACCATCTAAAAACAGTATTGGCTGTATAGTCCGCTCTGAATACCTTTGAGTTCGCTATTACGTTCATAATCCAACATTTGAGGCAAAATGTAAGTTTTTGTTCCAATTTTTTTCATTTGGAATCTCAAGATAGAGTTGATTTTTGTCTGAAACTTTTTACTTTTATAAGAGATTAAACATGCAAGACCTGAAACGAAATCACTACCTTGAGGGGAAAAATCATGGAGCTTCTAATATACGACACTTTATAGGGGCTCAGTTTGAAATTTTTTAGTTGACCCCAAAGCCATTTGAAAAAAGAGACATAAAAGACGCTCCTGTTTTTTCACCTCATGCTTATCATTTTTTTTGCTGCAATTTTCGAGCCCGTCCGATATAGACTCTATTCCAAATTAAGGTATGAGTGTTTACAAATTTTGTACCGAGGTTCTCCAGAAAAAACCAAACGGGTTTATGCCAAACAAACGTCTTTTTTCGGGTAATTTTTAAATGGCTGTAACTTTTTATGGGAGCTACTACTTCAAATAATGAAGTTAGCTCCAGTGCCCCTTTGAAGCTCGGCCTCATGAATAGAGGAGGCCTCTCGGCCTCCTCTATGCAAGTGAATGCTGGAAAATAAATGTCCAACTGGAGAAATATGTTCTAGCCTTTGAAAACATGTGTCAAAAGAATTCTGAACATATCGTGGCAGGAAAATATCACCAAGACAGCAGCTGGCCGAAGAACTGGTTATTATTTGACGGTCATTATTTAAAACGTAAAAGACGGATGCACCTTGGCAACGTCTTTAGTAAGTCAGAGGATCGACTGCCACGCGTAGTTTATGAGCGTCTTAAAAGAATTCCGAACATTTCGTGGCAGGAAAATATCACCAAGATAGAAGTTTGCTGACGAGCCGGTCACTATTTAGTTACTGACCTACCAAAACGTAGAAGACATCATTAAACTTGGCCACGTTTTTGGTATGCCAGAGGATCGACTCCCACGCGCAGTTTATGAGTGGCGCCCTGAAAGAAGGCTCGAAAGAGGTCGACCAAGACACATCTTACGACGGTAGTATGACCGGATGGTCTTCAAAGCACAATGGGAGGACTTTAGGGCTGCAGTTCAGCTCCGTGATCTCCTGTGAGGCCTCGTAGACGCCCTATGCGTCATTCCTTACTCTGAAGGATCTAAGGTCTAAGATAAAAGGCCATGAGCCTCAAAAAGTCTTTTATTTCATCCTATCGTCTTAGATGTTGACTTAAACTTTATAGTGGATAAACCTGTATAAGGTCTCCTTATACAAGCTTAGAAAAAAATTTACGAGGTATAGGTTCCTCCTCTGGGGAAATGTGAAGCTATAATATAATGTATATCGGTTTTTAGAGAAAGTAAAAAAGGAATGACTTTCATACCAAGCCCTTCACTTATGATACAGTGTTGTTGGTAGGGTTTACATAACATATTACAATACTATGATTCAATTATGATGTAATAATGATATCCCTTTCCTTCTGTTCCTGACGATGTTTAATTATTTATTTGTTATAGTGAATGGAATAAACGGATGACAGAGGAACAGGCGAAAAAGACATTCGACAGGGCTGTTAAATTAGAACAAGAATTTGGTGAATGTTTCTCAGGTAAATATTTATTCATTTGTAAGCTTTCTCTAACCTGATATTTTCCTTAAAAGTCTGGGGTCAGAAGACTAAAAAGATTTAGACTATGATGTTTCTTTGAAGAGAATCAGTCCACTTCAAATTCTGAAGCTACCCCTTCCTTCCAGGGCCCCTCTGAAATGAGTTCCGAGAAAAAAGTCCTTATGTTACTTAGTATGTCTCTTACTCCAATGACGTGTACCCCTTAATAAATAAAAACTGTGTCATTGTCAAAAAGCTCGTGTGATTTTTATTAGTCTCCGGGGATATATCGAACCAATAGTCGTAAATATTGAAAGCGGGTTCACTCAAGCGTAGATTTTGATTTCTTAATAAAAGCCCGTTTTGGCCCACTTTTAAGAGCTCTCTGAGCATTTTTAGAACAACAAGGTGCCTTTTTGTGCCATCTTGTGGAGGGATACAACAATTTTGGTGCACACAATGCCAAAATACTAACGATTGAGAATTCTGAGATTGTCAATCAACTTAGAACTATCAAAAACCTACAAAGCCATGGACAAACGTCCATGGGGCGGTGCATTCAGTTTCTAAGCATGCATGAAGTTCATGTAAAAGGAATTTTACTGCCAACAATCTATAAGCTTTATTTGAATGAAGTGGACTCATTTGATGCTTCAGTTGTTTCTTTACAGCATTACCTAGTTGAAGGGGGATCTACCCCCTGACTCCCCTTCATTTAAATGAATATGTTAAGGCTAACAGCTAAGACTACCGAACAACAGGCATACACACTCTTTTTTGAGGATCCGAAAAAAGAATGTCCCAGTTCTCTCAATAAAACCTTTCGCAAAATCTCAAATCCCAGCCGGAGGACAAACTAACTTACAGTTACCAGGATCATAAAATTGCAAATACTCACTTACGGAAAGAGAATACCTATTTACTGACGAGAAAAAATGTAGTCTGGGGCTTGAAACCACGATTCGGTGACAAAGAGCCATCTCATTCGCACGTTCTACTGAATGAGATATCTAGGGTTTTGTTTTACACCTATAGTTTTGATTTATAACAATAAATGGGTTTCCTATAACCAGTTTTTCTCTAGAGTTTTCGGACGTAGCCAATTATTATATAAGATTAAGCGTTGAAAAGAGGTGTGGAGGAGGTTTTATTCTCATATTGTGGAAAGACAATGTCAAAAAAAGAATATTATATTCATGGGCCTACTGCACGTGCATGGAGTGCAGAGCATCACTCCAAGATCACGATCGTGGAAAATAAACCCATTCGAAAATCAGAAAATTGCAACCTAGAGTTAATTTTATAATATTTCAGAACATATTCCTGAAACCTTTTTAGGAGGGAGTGGGTAGTTTCGAGTTAATTTTGGTAAAAAAAAAACAAACAGGTAAGGCTGATTCAATTTTTTTTAAATTATTGTTCTTTTTAAGATAGTGCCATTATTGTAGTCCCCTTGGTATAGTCTCACGTTTCCTAAGTACATCTTCAAGCTGTCTTAGTCCCTCTTTCATTTTAGTAAATGGTTCTTTGCATTTGAAAAAGGATTTTGAAAATTTTAGATACGACCTTTAGGCGTAATAGCGATTGTTTTTACCTTAAAATACACTTTAAATTATGCTCAGAAGGGCTGTTCCGCACTGGGATACCTCAGCTTGAAAAAAAGAAGCTACTTTACTAGAGCAAGTGCTTCGTTGAAATTCAATGTATAAAAACACTGATTTTTCAATTACAAATATGGAGCGCAATATTAAAACTTAAAACGAACCAAAAATATTGAACAAACAAATTTCTTAACTTGAAACGAACAGTACATATGTGCGCCCCCTCCACAACTCCTCGCTCTTTGCGTTAAAGTTAAACTTTTTGTTAAAAACTTTGAAACACAAGGGCCGATGAATTAGAATGATAAGCTTTTCTTAAAGCACTAAAAACTGGGTAGGGGGCAGCCCCCCTTCACGTAAGGAATAATTTTGGTCGTTCAAGTTATAAGGTTGCTCCTTAGTTTCAGTGGAAAAAACTTCTTATTTTTTAATTTCAGATCACTTTTCAAATAATACCGGGAAATCATCCTCTCCCCTCCGTGGGAAATGTTCTCCGGGAAATTTCCCCTCCTCCACACTTCACTTTAAAAGTGTTAAAATGCCAGATGTGACGTCTAGGTATGACAGAGACAGTATGCCTTTCTAAAGTGAAAATTTATTGC
This sequence comes from Artemia sp. Kazakhstan ARC1039, assembly GCA_029168905.1. Lineage (NCBI taxonomy): Eukaryota > Metazoa > Arthropoda > Branchiopoda > Anostraca > Artemiidae > Artemia > Artemia sp. Kazakhstan ARC1039. Next base: position 82,749 of record JAQQPU010000014.1, on the reverse strand, counting down.
TTTTGTTTAAATTTTTAACTACCCAAAAGTAGATGTCACCAATGACTTACCTACAAATAAACTTAAAAACTAACGAAACAGCGTTTCAATGAGAAACACGAAAAAGAACTCTGTATTCCAGCAATAGGTATTGCAAAGAAAGGAGAGTGTGGGTGAATAGGCAGTTCAGGTATTCTGGTAGTTTCGGTTGTGCAATAGTTTTGATAGTGCAGGTGAAGGGGTAGCCGGCCGGTTGCAGGTATATTACTGTAAAATATACTCAAGTTTTTACAACAATAATCCATTACGACAATTATTCAAGGAGATACACCAGAGGAAGTCTTCAAAAAAGTCAAAGATGTTATCATCGAACAATAAGGACCGAAAATTTGGATATCAGCAAAAGAGAAGGTGTAAACTGATGCAACATCAATTCTCCCAGTAATACCTTTGGGTATTATTTGTAGTTTAAAGAAACTACCTACCGCACAGTATCTCAGTGAATAAGTTAACAATACAGTATTGACATTTCAATGACGACAAAATATCGGAGATTTTGATCGCGATCAAATGTGTACATTATTGACGGCAATTGTGAATAAACTGTTTGAACTTGACTGTGGTGGATTTTAATTGTAGAATTATTGAATCGTATTTATGAATTTTACCTTTCCAAGAACATTGTGACTAAATACAATTTGTGAATATTTTAAAAAGAATTATTTGTTACGGTAATTGCCCTTTTTTTAAACCTGTGTTTTGGAAATAAAATCAGTGTTATATTTAAATTACCGTCAGCTACAAATCATTATTTTACCTTCGTAATTTGAGGGGGAGGCTTTCTGTAGTTTTATATCTGTTGTGCTAGTTCAAAGGCCCATTTTTGACAGTTTTGTAAAACTGAGATTTGTGCCCCATCTCCCCTCACTAAGGTAAATCGGTTGATTGGTCCAACTGCTTTTGGAATATTCCGTTTGATTTTCAAAGCTCTGTTTTTTATGATTAAGTAAACGGGTTAATAGAAATAAATGACGAAAAGTGATTGTGGAAGAGATCAGTCACAGGAGGTAAAAAAAAAGAACGAAGTAATATTAATTGTAATATCACCCAAAATAGTTTGTAAAAATTATCAGCCAATTGGTGAAATCCACTGCCCCCTCCCCCCCGAAGAAAAGAAAACACATTTTGGCTATGTGACGCCTCTGAAGGTACTTGTGAAGTAGGTGCACTTCATTTTTAAAAGTAAATTTTGTTTTAAATGAGTCACTTATTCCGCTGCTATGATTTTGCTATATACTGAAACTTTTCGATAAACAAATAACCTAGTGGTTTCAATTTGCGTTACGGTAGGCTTAAAGCTTTACTTATTGCTGAACAATTTTTTCATTTGTATTCTAACTAGACTTTATTTTTATTAAAATTAAAATAAAATATAATTTTGATTAAATATTTGAGACTTTATTTTGATTGTATATGCCATACACATCAAATAAAGTGCTGTAAAATACACTATATGAGTTAATCCCTATTTGAATTACATAAACTTTGAAATCCTAACATTTATATTGCGATTCCAGGGTCTCGATAAAAAACTAAAAATTGAGCTTATAAGTTGAGTATTGAGTAAAATCCCGTAGAATAATCATCAAAAGTATCTGTAATTTTTTTTTGGTGGGGGGGGGGGGAGGTTGTCTTGTACTTATGTATAAAAGTGAGTAATATTCATTTATTACACCTAATTCAGCTAAATGTAAAGGTGCAACGGCCGTTGGAACTAGTAAATACATTCCACAAATGTAATGACATCTATAAATACCTACACAGAAAATATTGACGGATTCATGCGTAAATGTCCGAACCTTATTTACGTCTTTTGACAACTTAATTTTTTTGTGATTGATTGACTATTGAATTCCTAAGCAACTTCTTAAGGTTTCCAATGATTTTTCATCACTAATGACATCTGAACTTTTCTTCAGATGAAATGCTATTCCCCTAGCCCCTTGAGGGCTATTCAGTAAAATTTCCCTTGGTTTAAAGTCTATAAGTTTACTTCAAGCTGTCTCAGTCTCTCTTTCATGGTAAACATTAAATAGACTCGGAATACTTGGAGCACTATTGGAATTAGGTACGGCTCCTTCGATGGCTTCGCTGCCGTAACTTCAAAAGCGACAGTAAGTACAACCAAGGCCGTACCCAGAGGGGGGAGGGGGCTTAGGGGGGTTTGACCCCCCTCCCCCCCCTCCCCCCCGAAATATTTGTTTGACTCCTAAAAACGTAACAAAAATGGATATAAATAAATTTTGTATACGTTTTTTGAGGTTTTTTGTATACCCCCCCTCCGGAAAAACATCTTTGAGTAAAAACCCCTCCGAAAAATCCTGGGTACAGCCTTGTGTACAACACGGGTTTTATTGGAGACCAGAATGACTGATTTTTTTTTTTTTTAAGAACCAGTTGACTGTGCAAAAATGTTGGTTTTAGGCATCCAATATACGCGAAAGCCATTTTGTGATTTGAAGCTCCAATTCTCTATTATTGTTGTGAGTTAGAAACGAGAATATAATGCATTTATAACCAATTGATCAATTTACAGCCTAATGGGAATATATTGATTTTTTTTTCTCTGCTGCCTTGCTCGATTAAAGTGGGTGAATCTAAGTTTTGCAAAGTTTTTACATAATGTCTTTTGAATTACTGCACAATAGAGCTTTTAGTGGTAGGATTTTTATTGGTGTCACTCTGATACTCTTTTAATTTAATTTTGGTTGGCTGCTGAAAGAGAATATTAATTCCATTTTGTTATTACTGATTGCTCTTTGAATCGACTTTAACCTTTGAAAATTTGAGCTTTCTCTCTTATTTTAGTTTAGCAGTTAAATTAGATCTCTTGATTGATTATATCTCCAATTTCAGGCCTTTAGTAATGTGCCAATATTGTTGTATGTTTTCAAAGTTTATACACACCATTTTTCAATTTTGAAAGTATATTGATAACTTATTTTCTCCTCCCTTCTTGAATCTCTAAGATATTTTAAGTTTTGACAAAATTGTTCAGACCAGAGAGTGAAAAAGGCCTTAGATGCTTGTTTGGAATATCTCCAGTCCCTTATAACCATCGAGCAATCTCTTGATAACAAGATTTCCTTTCATACTAGTGCCTGTTTCAAGATCGGTCGCCGTATCAACCTGTCCCAATCTTGTATTCTGAAAATTCAGTGCTATGGAAATTTTCTGACTGTATATACTATGTTTCAGTCAGTCAGCACTATTGGAGGGGGATATCTGCCCTCTAGACTGTTTTGTCCCCTCCCAAGAACTTAAAAAAGGACAAATTTTCCCCACTAGATTGTGAAAAATAATTTTGCCCCCCCCCCTCCCCGTTAAATATTTATAAGTTAATGCCATTGGTTCCAGGGATGATGTTCTCATAGGTTGATATTATTCATTCGAGTTTTCATAGGCTGAAAAAAGTTAATCTTTAAAGTAACTGTTGGTTAAGTTGACAGAAAGGTGTGTGATATGCCATAAACGGCCTAGAATGTAGCTAAATTTTGTCACGTGGCAAAGTCTATCTTGTGCAGTTGGCAATGTTGTGTTTGTGTAAACTGATTAACCTACAAAAATAGACGGCAGCTTGAAAGGCAGCATAAAGAGTAGGATTTGATTCCAAAGATGTCTCTTAAA
>JAQQPU010000014.1:66713-76896 GCA_029168905.1 Artemia sp. Kazakhstan ARC1039 | reverse complement strand
TTGGTGGTTGGGAGAAGAGTCAAACTCTCTGTTTTTATTTACACACATTATCTGTACCAGTTTTTATCCACCCAAGTATTTGCGTCCTCGTTTTTGGAAGCTTGTGGCATCGACTACCTTCAGCTTCGATAAAACTTAGCTAAAAGTCAGTATTGTTATTGTTGCATTATTTTAAGCTGTTGATGTTCAGTTTTATCAATGTCCTTTAAATAAGTTTTGTATTGATTTGTTGTTAACCTCTTGTGGAATTCTACAAAGCACCAATGGAATTTTTTCTTTATGTAGATATTGCTGTTGTTAAAACCATTATGTGATTAAAGTTACTTTATGTCGTGATGTGGTGTTTTCGTTTATGGTAGGGTCGTATCAAGATCAATCTAATGATATGTATACCGTTTTAACACTAGAAAAAATACAGCCTTCTAATGTTGTGTTAAGAATAATATTCCAGACCCTCCACAGCCACTTGATGTGCGGGATGTCAATAGGGTCTCTACTTAGTTCTTAACTACACCGAGGTTGTATGCTCGCTTTCTTCTCCCGATTGGCTGTTATTTGATTACGTTGTTCTAGACTCATTCTTCTGAAATAGCACGGATGCTTCAATCTTCCCCATTTCAGTTCAGTGGCAATTTTTGGTCACACTGTTCATTTGTATAGCTCAGCATCGACATGAAGTGGTCTTCTGGAATACTTTATATAGAACCTGCTTTTGTAATTCTTTAGTTTGTCCCTTAACCCTGACCATAACCGGATCATTAACCTTGGAACGAATTTTGGAGTAGGATTCTAGGATGCGTGTTGATTCGCTTCAATGGAAAATTTAGTTTATGAGTCGTCTGTTTGAGCTTTTTCCAAAAGTGAATTCAAATTAAGGTGTATCGAGAGCTACTGGTGAAAGTTGCATCAGAGGTTTTCAGCACGTAAGTTCTTAAATATGCGACCGACATTTGTAAAGATGTGCATAAGACAGGTGCAGGTGAGAAGCGCACGGGCAGGATGGTGTTGGCAGATTTATGGGTGATTTTATTAAATTTTAACGGAAAGAGCAGCTAAGAAACTCTAACGAACACCTCGTTTCGAGTTTTTGATCCATCGGATGTGTAACAGTACCAGACAAGCACAAAATTTTTATAACTTTAAAATTGAACAGCTGTGTTAGCAAGCTAGCCCATTTAGTTGGAAAAACGAGTCTTAGCTTATTGCAAATGATACAAGGTTGAATGTTTGGTGAACTCCTGCACAGTCAAAGCCCGCAACCTACCCAGTTGTACTGCGCAAAATGCTAGCCAGCCTGCAGTTTCGTAATCCCTCAAATTGAAGTGTGTTTCATGAAAGACTGGGAAACATCGACAAGTTGAAGCACACTTAACGTGACAGAAATCAGTTGGTTATCCATATTAAGGATGCGATTTCGTATTCTAGGGGCATATCCGTGATTCCCGACGGTCTGTATATTCATTCAGGACTAGTCAGGAAAGAGTTTTTTATTCTAATTATTGACATTGATATAGATTTCAATGCATCGAAGGGGCTAATGATGCAGGCACTTTGGAAAGTCATTGGCTGCTCGGCTTTGCTTTATTCCCAAGACGAATTGGAAGCAGAACTTAAGTTTGGTATTGAATTGAATATTGTTTTTTTTTTTCAATTTTCTCTTCCCCCTTTTGCCCAAAAGTTTAAGTTTAGAAAAATTCGACCCTTTATTAAAGTAGCTGGTTCTGTAATCTGATAGCTACAATTCAATCCCAGAGAGGTACGGTCCTGAGACACAATACTTACGAGAATTGACCCTGCAATTTGACTTTAATATAATGCACATTTTTTGCTCGTAATGTATCTCTTCTTTATTATAGAAGAGCTCTTCTTTATATTCTTTGGTAAGTGTCAATGTATTTCTGAAAATTTATCAATATTTTTCTTTTCACTTTGTTTCATTAACATTCTTTACTTTTCTTTGACACTTTTTCTGGAAGATTTTCATATTTACAATTCTGTAGAATCATCAGATGCAGGGCAAACAAGTAAGCTAGGAAGTATCATGGCACCCACAATACTTGTAGAAAAAAAAGACAATAAGAGTCGTTCAAAAGAACAAGATCCCCCCTTCCCAAGAACAAAAGTACTTATCATCCAAAAACTTTGATTCACGTTTTTTCTAGGCACTGCGACAATCTCTCGCGCATTCTGAAGCCATCATTCGTTGACAAGCCACAATTATTACCAACAGTGGTGAGTTAGGCAAATTTATGAGCATTTTACAAATATTACTACCAAAACTTTCATAGCAAAAAGCAGGTTTTTCGTGCTGGGATATTTCTTCTTCAACCAAAACTATCGTCAACATAAACGTACTGTATATTCTCATACTATGTCATTTAAAGCATTAGCAGGGGTAGAAAGATGCATTTTTTCGCAAAAACAAAATTTTAGAAATCTCAACGAGCATGCATATCAGTTATCAAACTTAAAACGAACTGACACCATTGAAATAAGAAATCAAACACAAAAAGAAGCAAAAAAGGCCATTAATGTGAGTTGTACTAATTTCGTTTAACTCCCCAAAATACTTAGTGTCATTGGCTCTTTAATGAAGACGACAGATATTTTTAAGCTGAGAGCATCGCTTTCGCAATATATTGCTATAAATATTTGAAAGAATGGCTTATATTAGCTAGTTTATAATTATTATTCTTTCATTTCAGTAGCAAAAATCAATGAGCGCAGAGAAGCAGTACTTCTTGAGATTCATCAACAAGCAAGATGATCTATCCAACTTTCAGGCCTAAGAGAAGCAAGCAGTTTGCAAGAATACAAAAAAAACAATATTTTATTAATCATTTCAATATTGTGAAGTACAATATGTTGACTCAGGAAGCAGTTCCTTGGCAGGGTAGCAGAGGCCACGTAAGTGAAGAGCTTGAATGAATAGTAAATTCGTTAAGACAGGGATGAACAAAAATAGAACTTTATTTCAAAAATGTTAAGGGTTTTTCTCTTTGTAAAATATAAAAGGGGAGAGAAACAGGAGACTTTAACAATTTTACTGATAATTTAGTAAATTTAAGGTTAAGAACCCTTGATTTTATCTAAATTTACGATTACAAGAAGCCTGTTCTGTTGCAACGGCTTTCTGTGTAAAACTGAGCGCTATTACACAAAAAGACGGGAACGGCATCTAGGCTTTCACAAAATTTGTTCAAATTATTGCTCAACTCTTACAAGATTCAACCTAGAAAAGAAAAAAGACGTCAATCGATTGGATATTTAATGACATGTAAAGAAAAAAAAGAAAAAAAGAAGAACAACAGAAAAAGTTAAAACCGACATTAGGTGGAGAGGACTAAATTAATATTAATTTGGGCATTAAATGCCTAAATGGTTGACTTTTTCTCTCGAACGTACAAAATTATTACAAAAAGAAGAAGAAAAATCTTGGAGGGACATAGAAGGACATTTAAATAATAATTATGGCAAGTTTAGAGAGTGTTAAGAGTTAGTAATAGTTTAAAATTAGGATTTTATCGAATGTTACACAAATAAACGTAACGAGCCAGATAAACTTTGCTCACTTTTTCAGAAAGAGGGACCCCCCCCCCGAAAATCCAGTGATTATATTAAAAATCAAACCATCAGATTCAGCCCACCAGAGCCCTGTTATAGAGGTTTCAAGCTCCCATCTACAAAAATTTGAAATTTCGTATTGTTTGCCAGAAAGATCACGAAAGCATGCTTATTGATTTGTTTTCCCCTGGGGTGATCATATAAAAACTAGTGATCCTAAAAGGTCGAGAGAGGGCTTATTTCATTGGAAATCAAAAGTTCTAGTGACCTTTTTAAGCTACCAAAATTACTGGATTGCAGCCACTGTCTTACTCTAGCATTGACATGTTACATGTGTTTTGAATCGCGATGATTCATGGATAATTTGAGTAGTATGTATCGAAAGGCGAGCCCATTCAACCTTTACCCAAATGAGTCAAAACAAAGAGTTGGTTGGTCTGTATAATTTTTAGTATGTATACTTGAAGTGACGAAAGTGGAGACATAGGGTCGAAGAACTCTCGTGATTATGTAGGAACAATCCTGGTGTAGTTTCGAATCATTATTATTCATTTATCCTTAAGTGATCTGATCAGTATGTCAAGTCAAAACGACCCTATGACACATCAAGCTGAATGCTTTAAAACTTATTTCAAAACATACTTGTCTACACCACCCCCGAAAAGAGCCCTTGGCTATGCAAATGGCCCTTGGCTGTGGTCTCTGTTTTGACAAGCAATTGAAATGAAAAAAATATATTTAATATTTGTGATTAATAGAATAAATATCCAGAAATAAAAGTTTAATTTTTAGAATCAGAAGACAATCGGTTTTCTGTTGATATGTGAAAAAAACTGAAACACTAAAAGGATATATACATCTAAAGGACAGTTGGTATTTCCAAAAAGAGGCCCTTCTAGGTAAGTCAATAAACTAATAGTTTCAAGAATTTGATCTTAGATAATTTTGATAATAACCACATTGCTGTATAGTTTGGATTTCTAGCTATACATTGGCTTTTACAAATCTTCTTGGTAAATTTTTGTTATTCATATTATTGACTTATTAATAAAGTAAACATACCACTCAATGGCTTTTCTTATGCTCTTTCCAAATATAATAATCATTTTGTTGGAAATGAATTTCACCCCACCCATATATATACCAGTTTAGGGTATATATTTGCACATTAGGGGAGTGGGGGTAAATTTTATTTCTGCTGTAAATGAGAGGTAAGTCTAAACTTTCCCCCACCCCCCTAATGTGCGAATATATACCCTGAATTGGTATATAACCAATTATATTTGGGGGTGGGGGTAAAATTCATATCCAACAAAAATGATTATTATATTTGGAAACAGCATAAAAAAGTATCGATTGGTATGTTCACTTTATTTGTAAGTCAAAAATATGAATAATAAAAAATTTACCATCTTCTTAATTCTTATTTAATAATAAGTTGTGAGGTTTTGAGTTTTACATAATTTTGCTCAATTGGATACTGTTTTTTTACCCTATGCAAGCATTAAAACATAATGCACTTCCAAATCAGCCATGCAAAATATCCTTAACTCCCTTTATGGCACATCCAAACCATCAGCTTTCTGAAAAAAAAATTAAAAATTATTTCTATCCCATTTTTTCTGTTTTGGGATGGAAGAGGATTTTCTAAGACTGGAACCCTAGAAATTTCTAAGGCAATCCAGAAGACTTGTAAAAAATCTCCTAATCCCTAAATAAAGAAGTTTGCCCCTAAGAGACCTTGAATCCTAGGTGGGGAATCCATGTGGGAACCAAGAGACCTAGGTGGGGAATCCATAGAATTCAGCACTGGTTGTATTTCCAAAGTTACATAGTTTATAACTTATTTAATAGTTTTGCAATTTTGCTTTATAAAATTTATAAAATTAAGTTTTGCACAGCCAAGTGTTGCTTTATAAAATTTTAACTTGTGCCTAACAAAGCTCTAAAAATGTAGTTTTTCGGGAAAAAATGGACTAGACACCAAACATTTTAGCGCGTGTTCCGCTTCACGCAACACGCGCATCTTCCTAAGAACAGTACTCTCTAAAAAATAAACAACTTCTTCCTTTGACTTTCTTTTCTCTCTTTCCTCATTTTTTCTTTTTTAGCAGTTATTATTCACTTATTGTCTTAAAAATCGAAGAGCATCTGAAAAGAAAAAGATGTCGTCAATGTAATACGTATCATTTTTTCCATCATATGAATTGTCAGTTCATCTCTACGAACAAGAACACATAATCTGAAGCTGGGGCTTTACCTATCGGAATTTCTAGATTCTGGGCTGTCTGGATTGTGAAGCAGGTCCCCAAAAAAGCGCCAAGATATTTTTTTTTTCACTCCCACTTCCCAGCACTTCAGAGCTTCCACAATCGTTTTGTTTTCATGTTTATTAAGGTCAATTTTTGACTTCTTATTCTGTTTCTTCCACCATTAGAATAATTTCTTTTGTTAGCACAAAAGCTCCCAGAATCCAGAAATCTGAAAGCTCAAATGCCCCTTTTTTTCAAATTGGTCCAGGATACTTTCCACTGGCTTCACGTTACATATTGCATGAGAAATAAAAGTAAACACAAAATCTGGAAGCCGAGAATCTGGAAATGCTAGGAGGTGAAGCCCCAGCTTAACTTTTTTTATTGGATTGTGGGGTTCCGGCCCCAGAAAGCCCATTATTTAGGCTCATATATTTTTTATAAGCCCTAGGCTTTGTTTTAGGTCTGCCAAAAAGCATATAGAAAGTAACTACTGCTGTGTTTTAGTTGAACTGATTGGAAGGAATTGTTGAATAAAATAGACTATAGGTTTTTAAAAACATCTAAAAGAAAATTATATTATAAATAATATTATTTATCTTGCAAAGGCTTTAAAAAAACGAAATTTAAATTAGTATAGCAGTTGCTTTCAATTCCTCCAGCTGAAAGGTAGCCATAGGTAAGCTTTATACACTTGTTAGCCGATCTAGAACGAACCCCTACATAACCAGGAGCTAAAAAGCTGAGCTACTAAGCTTGGTTTTATCAGATAAAAGATCAGGATTTTCTTGGAAAAAACAGTTGTTGAGAAATTAAAATTTCGAGAAAAGATTTCAGAGCCTTTCATCATCAAGGTCTCTTAGCAAAGGAATGGTGTGCAAAAGCACAGAATGGCTGGCCCCCATCCCCCCTTCGTACTTCCTGGCTGAAGGGCCTTGAGACGGAGATCAGTACCGCAGGTTCGGACCTTAAGGGTGTAGTCTCGCATGCTTTACTTTTTTTTATCTTTACCTTAGCAAAGACTCAATATCTTCTTCTTCAGCCCTCTTCAGTCTTCTTCCTTCTTCCTTTTTGTTTTTTTTTTCTGAGGATTCCGGGAGACACAAGTACCATGGTCGCAGATTTTCTCCCTAGCACGAATCAAGGAGTAAACGCTTTTAACTGCAAGGTGGTTTCGAGACTTCGTTTTGACAATTGAGACTGCGCTAAAAATGCGCTTGACACAAGTGGATGAGTATGGAAGGGACATGATAGAAAACATGAATGTGCAAAGCTCTGAATATCTCGCAGGGCCAAGACATTTTGAAGCTCATCAAGTTCCCCCCCCCATAAAAGCTCTGGACTTTTAAAGTACTGAAGTGACAATTACATAGACTCAGCACAGATTTATCGCCAATGATAGTCTAATTCTTCTAAAGATTGTCGATCGACTAGGTTAGGGAATATAACTAGTATTGGTTCCAGGTTTTCTTTCCCAGAGGCAGCCACAACTGGATCAATGATTTTCATTTTCTACAGCACCTTAAAGGTTGAATTGCAGTAGAAGCGAACATAATACTCATTTTCTAACTTCACATAAATGTTCAGGCCAACGATTTTAAAGGCACACACTGTTTGAACAGGAATGTTTTCTTCCATCACTTAGCTTTTACGTTCGCTCCAACATAGAATGGATGTTTCTATACATTCATGGGTTTTCATCTAGAATAAAAAAAAGAGAATTAATTGTACATATGTAAATAAACCTATTCCGTCAAAGACCTGTCTAGAGCCCTGTTTTTGTTTTGTTTTCACCCGCCCCAGCACAACCGCATTCATGTTTGGTTGTTAACTTTACTTAAGCGGTTAGTCTCTTAATTGTTTTTTCCCTCTTTCTTCCCCCCCCCTTAAACAATAAAAAAACTAAAACAAATGGATAAAATTATAATTCAATAATCGAACCTTAAAATAACAATTGGTGCTAAACCAGCCCAAGTTCTGCCATGTTTCATTTCTTTCTCAAAACATTAAATTGGACGAAGGCAGTACGTATATTTTGAATTAAGTTCGTTAAATATACGACGGTACGGCAAAACTTATGGTAGCGTTATTTTTGCTTGAAGTTTGATATGGTAACTGCAAGTTTACCAAAATAGTTACGTGTCATCCACTTGGGTGCCAAGAATCCGTCGGGGAGGCTTTATGTTTTGAGCAAACAAGGCCAAAAGATCACAACCTTAGAATGCGATTACCTCATCCACCATAGAAGAAACTAGTCAACACTGTTGAGAAAAGCTGTATTTGAAATAAAGAAGTCAGCTTATACACTTTATTAAACGATTGTTTAATATTAAACAACATCAAATTAACATTAAAAAATTGTTTAACATTAAACAAAAATAAAATCAATATTAAGCGAAAAAAAGCACCAATAAAATACAAGAAAGAAAAAGCAGCATTCATGTGAAAAAAGCTTTGCAAATTGTGAACTATAATAACACAGACAAGAAAAATTAAGAAAAATGTAAAACACAAATGCGAGTAAGTAAAGTGTGTTTAAGAAGTTGATCGATCATTTCTTGTCATCTTTTTTTATCTTAGAATGGTATATAATATAGATATTTTACCATATTTGGAATTTATTAGAGCAGAAAATGCTGCTTTTATAACTGGGAAATTGAGATAAATATTTACTATCCTGCCGTTTGAGAAAAAAAAAAAAAATCCCAATGCATTAAAAAGACTGATAATACAATTACAGAGCAAAACCAAATTTGACATTGCGTTGGGTCAATTTTGAGGGTAAGATTAAATACTGCTTTTCATAAAAGCCTAGAAACTTGAAAATTTGAGGTAAATGACCGATTTTAAAAAGAAAACGTTCCTATGCAACTGCAAATGCTGGTAAAAAAAAAGAAGAAAACTAAACCAAACTTAAGGGCAGTACTTAGTGTTTATTTTTTTACTAATCACATTTTTCTATATCACATTTTTTATATCACATTTATTATAATCAATAAGCGAAACTTAATCACAGACACTGAAATTGACAAGATACAATTCATAAGAATTATTTTTTTTTGTGAATATAAGAATTAATTATAAGAATTAATTTTAGTTTAGAATTAATTTAAATCATAAAGAATTAATTTAATCATAAGAATTAATTTTAGTTTTGCCGTACCGTCGTATATTTAATGAACTTAATTCAAAATATACGTACTGCCTTCGTCCAATTTAATGTTTTGAGAAAGAAATGAAACATGGCAGAGCATAGGCTGGTTTATCACCAATTGTTATTTTAAGGTTCAATTATTGAATTATAATTATATCCATTTGTTTTTGTTTTGTTTTCACCCGCCCCAGCACAACCGCATTCATGTTTGGTTGTTAACTTTACCTAAGTGGTTAGTCTCTTAATTGTTTTGTCTCTCTTTTTGTCCCCGCCCCAAACAATAAAAACAAACAAAAACAGGGCTCTAGACAGGTCTTTGACGGAATAGGTTTATTTACATATGTACAATTAATTCTCTTTTTTTTATTCTAGATGAAAACCCATGAATGTAAAATAATTTTTCAGCAAGCATCATTATAAATATGTTCCTCAGCTAATTTTATTTTTTGCTAACCCATCTAAATAAATAGGCAAATTCAAGTAACTACTAAATTACCAGATTTTTTTCAGAAGGGAATCCTTCAGGAAGACTCAAGGGCAGTTTTAAAATTCTCTTAAGTTTATTAATTATTAATTTTATTGCATGAACTAATGAGTAAGCGCGTGAAGTAATGAATGACTATTTTTGGCAAACAAGAATGTTCAGAAATAATATAAATTGTGTGTTTTAAGATATTTAAGATGAGATATTTATTTCAAAAAGATCACTATCACAAGCCCACAAAGGGCCGAATTTGGACTTTGGAGTCGACAATATAAATGGTTGCTCTAAAACTGGCCAAAATGCAAAGAACAACAACGAAATAGAAAAATCATTATGAACAATCATTTAAAAGTCAATAATTAAAACTGCAAAAAGTCAATTAAAAAATTAAAAAGATAAAAACTGGTCAAACTAAAGTTAAACAAATACAAATCAGAAAACGAATTAGAACAGGCATAAAAAAGGGGGGAATAAGCAAAAATACAAAAAAAAAGAGCAAGACATTAATACATTTAAATTAAAAGGGATACTAAGAAAGTGTCAATAATTCAACTACAGTAAATCAATAAAAGATTTAAAAACAATAAAAACTGGTCATGAAAGGTGGGGGGGGGGGGACACAAAAAAAATACACCCCCGTAAAAAGAACAAAAAATGAAAAATATAAAATTACAGGGGGAATTAGAAAAAGAGGGTTGGGGCAAGCAAATGAGTGCAAGAACCTGGGCA